>APFE031423850.1:297451-331456 GCA_000404065.3 Pinus taeda | reverse complement strand
CATGGAGGGTCATTTGTAGGTTAACCGTGCATGAGAGAAGCTTATGTAAATTTTCATTCTTTATTAATAAATTGCCTGTAGTAGCCACGTTGGCGCAGGCCGTGGAATGTTTCCCTATCTGATGGTTTTAACCACGTCAAAATACTGGTGTATTGATCTGTGATCTGTTTGTGAGCGGTGTCCTTTTGGTGTTCTGTCTGAGGAACTTACCCTGTAAATTCCTACAAGAGGGAAAAATATGATGGATACATTTCAACTTAAACTCAAAGAGCTAAAAGGAAAAACAAAGTTTGGAACAAGACGGACTTTGGGAACATCCACCAGGAGAAGCTTCGTTTGGAGGAAGCCATGTGATCCATTCAACAACAGATAGTACTGGAAGGCTAGTCAAAGGACCACATAGCTCAAGAGGGTGAAATCCTCAATGCCTTAGAACAGAGGAGGAAGCAGGAGGAGATTCTGTGGAAACAAAAATTGAGAGTGCAATGGTTAAGAGAGGGGGAAAGCAATACAAAACTATTCCATCAGACTATGATCAAGCATAGCCACTTTAATCATATCTTCTCCCTTTAGAAACAAAATGGGATTTTCATGGTCCACAATGAGGAGATCACCAATGAACTGATCTGATACTTCCAGACCATTTTCAAGGAACTAGAAGTAGACAGGCATGAAGAGATTTAGCAAGTTCAACAACACATTCCTTCCCTCATCTCAGAAGATCAAAATGAAGCACTCATGTGAGAGATCTCCCTAGAATAAGTAAAGGAAGTGGTCAAGGCCCTCCCAACAAACAAGGATTCACACCCATACAGATTCACAGTCGATTTCTTCAAAGAGGGATGAAAATTCTTTGTGAAAGAAAACCTAAACATTGTGGAATACTCTTGTCAATACTAGTGGTTATGGGCAGGCCTGAATGCAACATTTCTTGCCCTCATCCCCAAGAAAGGTGAAGCCCTAGATTTGAGCGGGTTTCACCCAATTTACCTCTGGAACGTCATCTATAAGAGTATTTTGCGGATGATATTTAGAAGACACAATCCCCTATTGAAGATTAGTATAGGACTGAAGAAAGCCAACTTTGTTGAAGGCAGCCAGATATTAGATGGAATTCTAGCGGCTCATTAGGTAGTGCACACCTTATCATCAACATGTACTCTAGGTATGATCATAAAGCTATATCTCTCTAAAGCATATGATATATTAAATTGGGAATTTTTGTTATTGATCCTTGTTGCGTTTGACCTCTCCCCAACATGGATCATATGGGTTAAAGAATTAATAGCAATGTTGTTCTTCTTAGTCTTGGTTGATTGGGCAAACTCCCGACCCTTTTGAGGATCACGGGGGCTTCGGCAAGGGGACCCTTTATTCCCTTTACTTTTCATCATTGTTGCTGAAGTCCTGAGTCGCCTAATCAAAGTTGTTGTAGTCTCTGGGAACCTTATTGACATCAGGTTATCCCATGGAACCCACTGATAACTCATCAATAATTTGTAGATGACAACATGTTGTTTGGGAAACCATCACTAAGAGAGGAGAAGAAAATCAATGGGATTCTAGAGACGTTCCAAGAGGCTTCAAGCACCCAGATAAATGGAGAAAATTTGGGTGTATTCTTCTTCAATACTCACCGTAGATACTAAACTCACCTCGCTCGAACCCTATGGTTCCGAGTGGGAGAGCTTCCCAGCACTTATCTAGGGGTTCCTCTGGTTTCCAACTCCCTCAAGCTTACAATATAGAAAGAGGTGTTGTCCCATTGAAAATAAATTTTCTATATGGATATTCAAGGACCTTAACTCAGCAGGGCGAATAGTTTTGTTGAAAATGGTACTGCAGCAATCCCAATATGCCATCTCTCCGTAAGTCGATACGCAAAAGTATCTACAGACAAATGACAACAAAATTTTGAATTTTTTTTTGGTTTGGAACTCAGATCGGATGAAAATGGGCATTGGTGACATGGGACAAGCTATGTAAACCAAAATCCCAAGGTGGCGTAGGCCTAAAAGATCCAGATATTCTATCCCAAGCTCTTAGTGCCAAGGTATGGTGGCATTGGATATAAGGGGGACATTAGATATGGAAACAAGTGTGGAAGGCCAAATATGAGATCGAGGGTGGACTGCAGCCACTGCAAGAACATCTGCAGCTCACTAATGGATCCTTGGTCTAGACTCACACTAGAATCTAGCAAGACTTCATTCAAACTCACGAATTTTGTGAAATTAGGAATGGTGGTAGGGCTAGACTTTGGAGTGAAATTTGGATGCAGCATCCATGACTAGATCAAGAACAGGCCTTCTCAGCTTTCAAGGACTCCACATCTGAGCTAAGAGGAGAATTTGTCAAGGATTTCTAGAAGGAATCCCCGCTATAATCAAAATGGAGGGAATGGATGACCTTTAAGGACTGTCCCCCTCAGGTTCCCCATAGGGAATGGGAGGCCCTCTTTAAAACTCTTCATCAAAGACCCATCCTCAGAAATGGGGAACTAGATAAGCTGTGCTGGGGAAACAAACCCCACGAAATGTTCACCATGAAGGAAGTCTACTCCATTTTATCGACGAAAGGAAATCTAGAGTCAGATTCCACATAGAAAATAATCTGGTATTCTTGCCTATGACCTAAAGTAGCATTATTCCTGTAGTTATAAATATTGGGTAAACTACTAACATGGGACAAAATATGAAAGAAAGGCTTTAGTAGGCCATCATGTTGCCCTCTATGTCAAAAGGAGGAGGAAACAACATACCATATATTAAACTCATGCCCACAGGCACTGGTAGTCTAGGGGCATCACTTGGAGCTCTTCAGAGCCTCAAACAGATTTGCTAATATCTTGGGAAAACTATAAAAACATGGAGATGGTCCCTGTTCAACAACCCTATCGTCAACAGGGCCATGTGCCTCTGACGTGGCTTAGTACTATGGAACATAAGGAAAGAAACGAACAAAGTAATCTTCCATTCAAAATCCTTTCATCCCCTCACTGTCTAGACAACTATAAAGCGGAAGATCCAAGAGATTGTTACCATTGGCCAGTGGAAGGATGAATATTGGAAAGTGGATTTTCGGGAGCGAAGCATCCTCTTCGAGCTAGATATTTCTCAAATGTCCTTTATCCTGCCTCCTCCTCAACGCCTGCATTCAAAGCAGGTGTCCTCCAGCACGTTCGAATGCTCCCCACATGGATTCCACACACTTAACTTTGATGGAGCATCTAAGGAAACCCTGGGAAAGAGGGCCTGGGGGGAATCATTTAGAATGAAAAAGGGTGGGCAATTAGATTTTAGGCATCTGCAATGTGGATACACAACAAACAATGTGGAAGAGTATCTAGCCCTGGACATAGGATTACGGATGGCCAAGGATCTCGAAATCACAAAGTACAGGTCACTAAGGACTCTTAGATAACAATCTCCATGTTGCAATGCCTTATTAATGGTTCACCCCTAGACGGACTAATTAAAAGCTGGCACCTGGAATTTATAGGGGAACACATCCAATCCCACCTCTCATCTTTTTATTATGTGATCACGGAGCATGTAAATCGGAAAGGTAACAAGGCAAGGAACCTCGTAGCAAACCAGGGATGTGAGCTAGATGGACAGAAAATGTAGCAAGATTGGCCTCCTTCCTGCGAGGAAAACCATCTGGAAGAGCTACGGACAATAGTGGAGGAGGTGGCCACTTCCTCAATGGGGGCTAGAAATGAGACTAATGTGGTCGTCGGGCTACATGAGGTGTGACAAATGGGCCACTGGGGAGGGTCATACTTCCCGGTCACCTCTCCATATACGGGGAAGGGAATGACATACATGGAAATTATATATTGGGTGTGTGAGTATTCATGTTGCCTCGGGAAGTGGAAGTGTTAATGAGTTGATAGGTGGGATGAGAGAGGAGCTTGGAATTTGTTTCAGTGCTCAGATCTCATGGTGGAGCTACACCCATTTTCGTACTCGATGACGAAAGAGGTGTAGGATCTGTGACATAATTGTTGATTTCTAGATTTTCGTCAAGGAATTTTGGTTTGTTTTGTACAACAAAGTCCAACTCCTTGTTTTTATTAGGCTTTGCAGAGTGGGACTGGGTTGGAAATCATTGAGTGAAGGAAAATTCTATTTCTGGGGTAAAATTGGCAATGACATATTGAGGGTGGTGATTGGGAGTCGTCAAGGTTATGGAGAAATGTCATCCTCTTGGTAGCTGACTATGTATAGTGGAGTGACTGGTGTGGCAGGGATAGCGAAGGAGGAAGTAACGATGGTGGTTGAGATGACTCCTTGGGATTCAACCGCGTGACCCTATCTCATGGCGAATCGATGAGCAAAGTGAAGATGCTTCAGTCGAGACTTGGAGAAATTGGAGCACTGGGAGGTTTGTTTGGTGTGTGGGAGGGCAACAACTTAGGTTAGTAGATAGGGTAGCACTCTCAGTCATTGTGGGATCACTTGGACGATGGCATAGGATCCCCATTCTTGAACATGGGTGGGATATCCTCCTGGTAAAGCTAGGGACAGGGAAAGAGGACGCCCTTGCACTGGCAACCATGCTAAATGGAAGCAAGAGTAACCAAGTGGGTAGGGCTTAGGGTGCAGGTTCTGGAGTGTGCAGATAGTGAGGTAGTGGAATTTGCAGAGGCTAGCGTCCGATCACTAGAGGAGGACATAGGGGAATTAGCATGGTGGTAGTGGCAACAGGAACACATCCCTCTCTAGCAGTAGCTCTTAGACACTTGGCTCTCGGAAGGGTGGTAAACACAAGAGACTTCCAGCTACTCAACATGATGTTTATGATGATGCCCCTAACCCACAGGTATTGTAGCATTGTTTCTTGGAAAATTGCCATGGTGTAATTCAATCCTTGATGGATTGGGTAGATGTGGAAGAGAGAATTAATAATAAAAATCATGAGGACCTAATGGCAACACTGGATTGTGTGCATTACTTCTAGTGCCAGGTCATAGAGTGAGTGGTGGTGGCATGGAGGGGAAAAAACCATATTGCAGAGAAACTGGAAAAGTTGGAGACCTGGATGGCACACTTTGAAGGACACGTTTATTGAAATTCCATCCTCTACCTCCTATAGGAAATGCTCTAGATAACCTAGCTTCTGTCAACTTATTCGATCAGTATGTCCTCAGGTTTTCTTTATGTTTGATTAGTCTATTCGAGCCTATGTCCCTCTCATTTGTGGACACTGTTATTAGCATCTTTTTTGTAATTTTGCCATCTTCTGCACACTTTGGTCAACAAGCCTAGTCAAGGTGAGACCACACGTATTTTGAACTATCATATGTATATCACTTTTTCACGTATTTTGAAGTATCATTTGTATATCACTTTTTTTGAATGAATAGAATTTTGGCTTACAAAATAAAAAATAAAAAAGTAAAAATAAAAAATAAAAGAAAAATAAAAAACAATTATAAAATATCTTATTTCTAAACTAAATATGAAATATATCTTTTTAATGTATAAAACGAATGAAAGTGATGATGGTGGGAGTGACCTTGCTACTGATTGACATGGCTTGAGAATGGGGTTTGCGGGTATGGGGTTCTGCAGGATGGCATCGGTCCTGCAGCTGCCCCTGACATGCCTCGGTACCTGAGCCACTGGCCTGTTTTCGCCATTAAACTTTACACATCTCGTGCTGGGGGGTTTTTTACTATTCTCCCTGTCGTTTTCACTGTTAGGGTTATGTTTGCAAAGAGAAGTGCTGAACACAGGCCTGCTCCCGCTCCCTCCCCATCAGTTACCCGTTTGTTAGACCTGAATAGGGTTTTGCCTCCACATTTCTCGCTCAAGGCTGGTCCCGTTCCTCCATCGTTGTCGGTGCCGGTTCCGAGGTGGTTTGCCTTTCTTAGCAGCTGTCGTGATGGACATAGACGAGCTAGATTATTCGGACTCTCTGTTGGTGGAAGGCTCCATCTGGCGCTCCACGCTTGCGGCCTCTGGAGGATTGTACAGTGAAATCTTGTCTGCTAGTTTTGATGATTTCCCTCAGCCATCGGGCCCTGTTCACTTTGTTTCAGCTCAGCCGGATGAACCCTCCTCCTAGACACCCTTCGTTTTGCCTTCCCCAGCTACCCTAGGGTTTCTATCAGACTGCCTACACTCCTCTCCAAATCACGCGGGTCCTTCGGAGCCATCGGGTCTCCCATCTGCTCCGCTGTCCGGTGCCTTACCTGAAGTCCTCCCTCCGGCAGCTCCCTCCCATCCTTGGCTCCTTCCATTCCCTCCAGAAGTTTTTCCTCAATTCCCGCCCCCCTGAAGCTGTCCCTGATCTCCCCCCAAACCCTAACACTCCTCCATTGCCCACTACTCCAGAAGAAGCGAGGGTCTCAGCAAACCCTAAGTGCATGTCCTTCCGACCCTCGAAGAAACAAAGGTGCTTTAAGTCTAGGCCAGCAGACATTATTCTTTGTCTTGAGGAAGATATTCAGTTGAGGGATGCGATGGATTATGTGGACAGAGTCTTGTTGGGACGTATCAGAGGCAAGAACTATACCACGAACAGACTGAAAGCTTGGGCTACAGAGATTTGGGGATAGCATTTGGCGAACATCCCTTTCGTCCAGACCTTCGTTCGTGGATGGTTTGCACTGCGGTTTGCTAGGGCTGACCATACGAGTTAGGTTCTCTCTTAATTTTGGCCTTTTGAAAAAGCGCCAGTACTCCTCAAGAGGTGGACACCACTCTTCAACCCAGAGACCGAACAAATTGGGGTCGGGCCAGTGTGGATTAGGCTCCCGGGGTTGCCCCTTCAGTACTGGTCTTAGGACATATTTCGGAAAATTGGGAACTCTCTAGGCACGTTCATGGAGTTTGATAAGTCTTACCAGACCACAAGAATGATGGCCTATGCCAGGATCCTTGTGCACTTAGACACCAGAGGTGGTTTATAGGAAAACATCATCATCCAATGGAGATCTTTTTTGAGGAAATAGTTGCTAGATTATGAAGGAATCCCCTACCGATGTAGGAGGTGTCATCTAGTGGGTCATCTTTACAAAGACTATCCCCTCCTCAAGAAGCATAAACAGGATCTCCAAGAGCAGGATCAAGACTCGGTGATCGAGTAACCCCCTCCACAGGTAGCAGTGACTCAGATGAAGGAGCATAACAAAACTTCGGATACAGTGGAGGCGCCGCTTGTACCTGCTCTGAAGAAAAAAGGCAAGAACCCTATCAAGCCTCCCTTGCCTCCCTTAACGCACTCCAAGGCAGCAAAAGGCGATGTCTTCTCCTCGGGTATGTCTCTAACTTCTGATGCCTTTGGTTCACATATTTCTTCATCTTTATTACCGTTCTCCTCTCATTTGCCTCCTCTGATTTTGATTCCCTCTCCCCCCTCCCTACTCTCCCCCGATCCTGCTTCTGAATCCTGGCTCCCTCCCCTCCCCCATCGGATAGGACATTCCTACATGTCCTGCTCCCTCCCGACGTCGTCGCCCACATACACCTCATGCTCTCTCTCTTCTACCCCAATCTCTTCCCTCTTGCCTCTTTCCCCCTCGATAGATTTTACTCCGAGGTATACTACACACTCCATAGCAAGTAGAGAGAGTCGAATGCCATAGGGTTGGATGTTGTTCCTCCCCTTCTATCCCCCAGACTAAGAAGAGGCAAACCATCCAGCCTTAACAAGGCAAAAGAAAAAGCAGGCGATGAGGTGGTCCAAGGTAAGCAACAAACCATTGAAAGGGTACTTAGAGTAAAGGACACCCTTCCCCCCCCTCCTCCATGAAGCTTCTATCTTTCAACTGCAGAGGGTTGGCTAGCCCCGAGAAAAAGTTAGCCTTGAAGCGACTTTTGTTATCTGAACTGGTTGATGTTATCCTTTTACAAGAAACCCTAAGCAAGGCGGAATCGGTCATTCCCTTTCTGCACTCATGGCTGTCGAGCTGGACTTTCCATGCTCTAGATGTCTCGGGCTGTTTTGGGGGGGTCGCAGCAGGGTTTAAGAATAGATCCATTGTACTGAAGAACATCTGGGGTGGTGGGGTGTTCTTGGATGTGGATATCTACTCCAAGGACCTAGAGGATGAGATGAGGATCATCAATGTCTATGGACCCTGCCACAACAGGGAGTCCTTTTGGCGAAGGCTCCTTAGCTCTTCTCTCCTCCAAGCTGATAATGTGATCCTAGGCAGGGATCTGATCTTCTCTATGGGCGACATGGAATCATGGGGTCACATGGCATAGACAGACTCGCTATCTAATTTCTTCGAGCAGCTGTGAGAGGATCACCACTAGATTGATATCCCTTCTACCAGGATTCAACACACCTAGAAAAACAATCGAACTGGCAGCCAAAGCCTAGCCAGGAGATTGGATTGATTCATTATTAAGGAGGATTTCCACATAAATCACTCCCAGTCTAGGCACTGGGTAGGCAGCGGGGGAATATCGAACCATCGGCCTATCTACCCAGAAGTGGGTGAGCGATCCCACAAGATCTCTTCCCCCTCCAAATTCAATTCTACCTGGTTTCGGGACCCATCCTACATCAAGCTTGTCTCGGACTTCTAGAAATCCCATCCAATCTCTGAGGAGGAGGACCCAGCAAAAGGCTTTGTCAACAATCTCAAAGAAATTAAGGGCTTATCCAGAGATTGGGCGCACAAGAAAAGGGAACAGGAATACTTAATCTTAATCCAAGCAGAGTAGGCCATTGCAAATCGAAGGGTACCTTCACCTCTATGGAACAAAAAGAACATTATGAACACTTAACCAAGCAGAGGATTCAAGTCCTCAAGGATAGAGAAGCAAGCTGGTGCCTAAGAAGCCAAGCGATCTGGTTCAAGGAGGGAGATGAAAACACAAAGTTCTATCACGCATTGCCAGTGGGCGGAAAGCCATCAACACCATCTGGGAGCTTCAAAATGATCAGGGGCATCAGGTTAGTACCTCTAGAGAGCTTACTTCTTTAGCCACCTTACACTTCAAGAATATATACGCGGCCCCGAGGGAAGCCAATATGCTAGAAATCATGTGCGTGGCTGAGCTTTTCCCCAAGTTTGTGGATGCAGAGGAAGGGGAGAAGTTAATCAAGGAGGTAACACTGGGGGAGCTGGAGGCTACCATCCAAGGCTTCCAAAGAGACAAGAGCCTGGGACCCGATGGTTGGTCCATAGAATTCTGCCTAGCTTTCTTTGACACCTTGGGTCTGGATCTACTTATGGTGGTGGAGCATTTCCGCCTTTCTGGAAGAATATCCCCAGCTATCAAATCCACATTCATTGCTCTCATCCCCAAATCTGACAAGCCTGCCTCTTTTAATGAATTTCGGCCCATCTCATTGTGCAACTCCCTTTACAAGATCATAGCTAAAATCCTAGCTAACAGACTCAAGCCCATTCTCTTGGCTCACATCTCCCCTGAACAATTCGCTTTCCTTCAGCATCGCCAGATACATGAAGCAGTTGGAACAGCCCAAGAACTCCTCCACTCGGTGCACTGTAAAAACATGAAAGGGATGATCTTAAAGGTGGATCTATCTAAGGCTTTTGATAGAGCAAACTTTCTCTATATCCACCTGCTCCTTACACATATGGGCTTCCCTCACATGTATATCATATGGATTATGAGTTGTATTACTAACGTTTCATATAGTGTCCTTCTCAATGGAGCCCCCACTCCATTCTTCTCGGCCGAGAGGGGTCTTAGGCAGAGATGCCCCCTCTCACCCCTGTTATTCCTTCTTATCATGGAGAGGCTCAGTAGATTGATAGGGGCTGAACACAGAAGGGGCAGGATAGTGGGGATAAAAATCATGGACAACTGCTTTCTTACCCACCTACTATTTGTGGATGACGTGCTCATCTTCTTGAATGTCAGTACTGGAGACACCACAACTTTACAGTATGTTTTCTATCTTTTCCAAAAGGAAACAAGCATGAACATTAACGTTTAGAAGTCTACTCTAACTGCAGTAGGTTGTTCTCAGCTTGAAGTACAATTTACTCTCCACCGCTTCGCTTTTACCTTACAACCTCTCGAGGATGGGCTAAAATATTTAAGGTTTCGGCTGAAACCTTCGGGCTACAAAATTGTAGATTGGACCTGGCTCATCTCTAAGGTGGAAAAGATATTGAACACTTGGTTTAACAGATACCTCTCTCGAGCAGGCAGGCTCACCCTCATAAACGTTGTGCTGGAAGCGACACCGATATACTAGATGACTCTGGCCTGCATCCCAAGGGGAATTCTAGCTAGGCTACAAAAAATTTACAGCAGGTTCCTTTGGGAAGGCAACAAGTAGGGAAATCTGTTCTCCTGGGTAAAATGGGACACAATTGCTAGGCCCAAGCGATGGGGGGGTTCGTGCATAAAAAGGTTGGACCTCTTTGCCAAAGCATTGGCTGCAAAATTAGGATGGCAACTTATTACCTCGCACAACCTTTGGACAAAAGTAGCTTATGCTAATTACATCTCCCCTAAAAATACTATGGACTGGATTCAAAGGGATCATAGGGCTAGTAGCAGCCTTTCCATTATCTAGAAAGCGGTGCTAACCTCCCTCCCCCTTATACGGGAAGGATTAACTTGGGAGATTCATCAGGGGAATGCAGTCTGTATAGGTGTGGATCCCTGGATTGGATGTGGGAACGTCCACAGGCTCCCAACAGAGGTGATAGAACTTCTAGCAAATCAAGGACATTCTCATCTATGCTATATTGCAGATCAGGCAAATACCACTCTTTTCTAGCAGGCCTGGAAGTTGGCCCAAGATCTTCACCACCCAGGCCATTGGTATTAGGCCTGGGAGGGCTTCACCAAGGCTCTCACACAATCTCATATCAGGATAATGGAAGGAGAGGACGAAATTGTGTGGGCACACACAAAAAATGGGAGATACTCACCCAATGAAGGGTATTTGAAACTCATGGAGAACGTTAAACTAGAGAATGTACAACAATGGTGGAAAGCCCTATGGAAGCTTAAAGCAGCCCCTAGAACGTGATTGCTTATGTGTACCATCCTTTTCAACAAAATCCCCACCGGCTCAAACTTGATGAAGCGATCCTTCCACAGTCCCTTTTGGTGTCACCTCTACAAGAAGAATGAGGAAAGCACAGAACACTTATTCCTTCACTTCCCTATTATTTCTGACCAATGGAACCTCATTCTAGCCCCCTCCCCTTCCCTTCGGCATTGGCAAGGGAGATCCATCATGGAGGCCTCGCTGGACTGGCTAGAGATGTACAAAGGTAGAGATAGAAATCTGCCCCCTTTGATGTGTTGGGCTTTTTGAACGGCAAGGAACCGGGCCATTGTTTACCATAAGGACCCCCTATGGCTTTCCATCAGATCATGTATCCTCGCAGAATTTGACTCATTGCCTGAAGACACCTCCCAGACTCCCTCTAGGACCATCCAACCTGAACTCATAAACAAGGCACATCCGTGGGCCTACTTTTATGGTTCAGCCCAAGAAGAGGGTTGTGGGGGGGGGGGGGTGGGGGGGGGGGGCATTCTCTACCTAGGGAAGCCCACTGTTTCAAGATCCAAATGAACTTGGGAAGAGGCACAAATAACTTTGCTGAGCTAATGACGACCAAACATCTCATCCACCTTGCTCTAGAGAAACACTGCTCACATCTCCAACTATTTGGGGATTCCAAACTTGTTTGCAACTGGCTCAACAGAACTTCTCATTTCTCTACTTTTACATTGAGACATATATTGGATGAGGTTCATAGGCTTACGACATCTTTTGATAACTTTGTTTGTCATCACATTTACAGGGAGCGCAACACAGGGGCAGAATACCTATCAAAGGAGGTAGCGCGCAGGCAGGAAGAGGACTGGTTGATTCAGGAAGAAGTTGATGGAACTTTCCATCAATATTGCCACAGACCGTTCATAGATCTACATTTACATCAGGAGACATAATCACACTGTCATTCCTTATACACTCCTATTTATCTTTTTGACTTCTTACGATATTCGTTAGCTGCTATTTATATTTTCAGTACTTATGGTGTTACAAGCTCTCTTAGAGAAATTTTGACAGTCAAACATCATGGGTTGTCTCAGCGACTTTATATTTTTGAGACCTACATGCCCTCCCTGCGTGGAGAATACAAGATTTTTTGGTACAGTTACCTACCTTGTCGGTTATAGTGTTTCTGAGACTTTCATGACCTCCCTGCGAGGAGACTGATTGCAAAACGTTTATGCTTGTTGTTGTTACAACAACTGTTGGATTTTTTGGGAGGCTACCAGCCTCAATATGCATATGCTAAGGCATCTACAGAATGTAATTTCTCACTATTAATAGAAATTGTGACTTTTTCCATGGGAAAAAAATGTATAAAACATTTTCTTGGTTAAGTATACATTATCATTATTCTCTAAAATGACATGTTTATGAAGTGAGTTGGGTATATATTTTTGTAATTTTACTACTGAGTTTTCATTAGTCAATCCATTTCATAGCACATGTGTTTGTGAGATAGTAAAGAACACCTTTATTTTACTAGATATTGTTAAAACCTTAAAAAAAAAAAAATTCAACACCTTTGCTAATACATTTTTCTAATAAAAATAAACCTTATTTTTAATTGATATCCCCTATTTTTATACAATACCCCTTTTTTTAACTGCTAATACATCTCCATACACCACATCTCACCCAACCTTAATACCTAAAATATATTGAGTCTACATTTCAGAATTTTAAAACTCCCTTCATGAATCAACGTGATAAGATATTAGTTAACAAGGTGAAGCCCTAATGAACTTCATATACTAGTACTAGTAGAGGGTGCAATATCCACCAGTGTGTTAAATCATACACATAACATAAACATGAGTTTCGTGAAGTGATGAATTCAGCTACCACAAAGTGAACCTTGTATTGAGAACCATTGGAAATGGCATATGTTCATTTGACATCTAAGGAATTCCTATCTTGAAGATGCTCATATGTAATGAAATTTTAGTTTACAATATTTATTCCAACCATTATTTTAGTATTTTTGGAAATTTTTTATTTCTTAACATATTCTCTTTTTTTTGTGGTTTTGAGTGCATCCATATACTTTTCTTAGAAATTTTTGAGTAGTGGATTTCTAGTGATATTTTTCATTTTAGTTTTCCATAAAAATAAAACCTATTCAGGAAGGGAAAAGGGACCAAATAAATATCTTTTAATGAAAGACAATGTGAGGGTCCCAATGAGGCTTCTAGCCTAACGAAACCAAGGAAGAGATTCAATGTTGAGGCTAGGGCTTGAGATATCTAAAGATCACAATGTCGGAATTACTTAAAAATTAGAGGGAACCTATGAGACACACCAACCCAGTAGGTGCCAAGAGATTGAACTTTTTTGATGGGTGGTTTGTAAGATAAATGATCCCCTAAGAGGCCTAATGGGTGCTTGGCCTAGAAAAGGAGAGGGAGTAGGATGAAAATGGTCTAAGGTGATCACCTTTGGGTGGATCAGTGTCTAATACTTTGGGGAGAAATCAATTCATGTAGAATTATGACTATGGACCTTCAAATTTTCTATGTCAAGGAGGCCTCAAAGACAAGTTTTCTTGGCACTAGGGCAACAAAACAAGCAGCTTCAAAGACTTTATACTTCGATTTGCAATATAAATCGCTTATTGATCCAAAATGGATTTTTTATAGACTCATAAGTCTAAGTGTTCCTCACTGAGGAAAATGAAAGTCCAAGGAAGTTCCTAGAAATAGCCCCATTTCTGAGATCGTTTCCTTCTAAATCTACTGCAACTTGAACGAGAAAAAATGGACTTAGGATGCAGAAGTTATCGTAGAAATAAAATTCCCTCTGTTTTTTAGAGAAAGAGGAAAAATCCTCTAAAATGGGCAAAGAACATTTATAAAGGGAAATTGCATCGGAGGAGGGCTGAAGGCGGAATTAAGTGGAGAGCGAAGCCACCCTCGATTGTTGATCCCTGACATATTGGGTTGGAGGTAGGCCTGCGCATATAACATAACTTAAGGACTCCCCAGGCTGATCTGATATGTCGATCACCGATATCGGTGGATCGGTAGCGGTGATGGCATGGGACTTAAGGCGGGACCCCAGGCTGAGCGACATTGCAATCGTTGAAATCGGCAAATCGGGAGATTGGCCATCCCCGATACACAGGGATGATGCGATGAGTGATGATAATAAAAAGGCCAGACCCGACAATTTTTCAAAGCCTGATTGTATAAAATTTCAAGTCTGGGAATTTGGATTTTCACGTATTTCTCGTGTATTTGGGATTTTACCCAAAACACATATGCGATGTGATAAGCGATAAAAGGCTAGACCTGATAAGGTTTTTAGGGGCGATTTGATGGACTTTCACGTCCGAAATAAATGCCTGATAGTGTATTTTCTGAAAAAATCTTTGTGTATGGGATTTTCTCCATTTTTGGCTTTTTGCCTATGAAACGACCTTGATTCCTTCTATAACGGCCCCTGATCATCATGCCACACTGCATCAGGCATTTTTACAAGCAATGATGCATTGTGAAGCAACAGAGCCGTATAGGGATAATGAATCGTAGAGAAACGGCCAGGAAAACCAAAAAGCTGGGAAGATGCCTCCAAAGAGCCAGAGAGCACGATTGAGAGCAAAGGAGGAAGGAAAGCAAAGCTAAAGCAAGAAGCTAAGGTGAAAGAGAGTAGAGAGAGCTCAATTGAGCAGAGGGAGCGAAAACAGGCAGTGCATAAAGTAAAAGCTAAAGCGTAGAGGAGTCGAGAGAGTCACTTGGAGTTCAAGTGGAAAGCCAGAGCGCTGTAAACTAACAGAGAGTTGAAGAAGCCAGAGCCAGAGTGAGGAGCTAGAGCCAAGAGCCAGAGCGAGAGTTGAGAGCTAGAGCTGAGAGCCAGAGCAAGAGCAAAGAGCCAGAAAGCCAAGAGCTTCAAAAGCCAGGGACAAAATAGTGTCTAAACCCATTGTTTCTGTGTAAAACAATGAAGTTGAGCCAAGGTCTTGTAAAAGGGACTTTTCCATAATCCCAGAGAGCCTAGTTGAGTTGACTAGAGCTCACGGAAACGTAGCCCAAGAGTTTTGGGTGAACGCGTAATTAATATTGTTCTTATATGTGATTACTTGTTGTTGCATTGTATCTGCTACTTTATTTACTATTATATGTATTTATATATTAGTTTGAGCACAATAAATTAGAACACATAAACAATTTTAATAGAAAACACTAACATAGACCTTGTTTTCAAGCACATATTTAATTCCACACTGGTTAATCATAAGGACTTGGGAATATGTAAGCTTTGGAAGTGGGAGAGGTTCTTGTAACTTAGACAAGAAGCCTAAGTGCCCCATTTTCAGGTCAGGTGGTATCAGAGCCATTGATTGATGAACCACACCTTCAAGAAGGTTGCATCAGAATGCTTGATTGACAGAGCAAAGATTTCTTGTTTGAAGGGTGTTTCAACAATCAGGGTTGGTTGTATGCTTGTTTTGCAGACTGACTATTGGTTAAGTTTGCAGTCCAGGGAGGACAAGAAGGAAGAATGGATGAAGGCATTACTCTATCCCAAAGGACCTCATGGTAGTCCTTGAAGCACAAGAGGTTTGTTGCAAAAGGTTTCTTGAATAAGCTCTTTATTAATCTAGTTTGAATTTCTTTTGTTCATTGGTATAATGACTACTTCTACAAATGAGTCCTCAAATTCTTCTTTCTTCATCACAAGACTCTTTGATGAAGACATGATGCAATATTTTTCAACCATGATGGATATGGTGATAGAAATGTATGAGGATGGAAGAAAGAGCAACATACTTAGAGATCAGTTGAATTCCATGAAGGAAGAGAGGCAGATGCTTTCTGACAAATTGCAGGAAATGGAGAGGCAACTTTATATTGCAAATATGAACCTGAGAAGGATGCATGAGTTGGAAACACAAATCTTTGCTGCCCAAGAAGCCTTCGTTAAGTATTAGCTTGAAGAATAGGTAAACCATTCCATTTTGTCTCCAAATTCTTCTAAGAATCCTTATATTGATTCTTTTGAAAAAAATACCAAAGGCATAGGTTCCTAGCTAATGTCCAAGATGGACTATGAAGGAAAGGGCTTGGGAAAGCATGCACAAGGTATTGTTGAACCAACAGTGGTTGAGGAAAGGCCTAAGTATTTGGGCCTTCGCTATGGACAGTCTTATGAAAAGTGTTCCAAAGCTGGCATGAAGGCCATTGAAACAGCTCCAAGAAGGAGTTGCATTGCAAAGTGTGAAGATTGTATTTAGGAAGAATGCAATATCTTGAAACATCATTTGCAGGATGCAGGTGTTAAGAGGCACACACTTGAACCAGAGAGTTGGGGAGACTATGACAGCCTTGAAGAGATTGATGGTGTTCCAAAGGAAGCCACTTCTTCATTCAATTCACCTCCTCTTGAAGTCAGTAAAGTGAAAGAGGCAAGTATAAATCTGGTTCTCATCATTTTCCTTTTGATTGTGGGAAGCATGAAAATTTTCCACATAGATATGGGAAAAGTATTGCTTGTTCCTTTCATGATTTGGATAACCATAATGTTTGTAGATGTTGGAAGAGAATGGCCACATACAGGAAAATTTTGAAGGAAAGGAAGGAAGAAGCCAAAGGTCCATTGGACAAGGAAAATCATGTTGTCAAGAGGATGCACATGCAGTGCACTTACTGCCATAACCAAGGACATCTTGCTGCAAAATGTTGGACTTTGAATCCAAAAATGCTTCCACAAAAGTTAAAGAAAGTGGAAAGAGAAGGTGGTAGAAATGGAAAGCAAGATTCCATGGATGATGTGTCTCAGGATGATCCACATGATGATGCTGATGTGCAGACAAAGGTAGTACCTTTGAAATGGATTGGTAAGAAATGGTTAGAGTTCTTATCCAATTAAGATTGCATGTCTATTGATGCATTTGTTTGTATTTCTTGCTGCAATATTATAGTTCATTTCAGCTTCAAAAGTAAAGTGTGCTTAAGTGAAAGTTGAAGGATGAAATGCATGCATGAGCATGAGATGCATGAACACATGGATATTGATGAGTTCCTTGTGTTTCAACATGTATGTGTAATTAACTTGCAAGGTTGATTTCTTTGACTGCATGTGATGCCATGTTGACTTGGGAGAAGTTAAATTGGTCTCCAAATGGAGATAATGATGAAGTGTTTCATCTTTTGAAAAAGAGTCCTAATGGTCTTTTTCCACATGCTTGACTTGAAGGGTCATTTGTTTAGAGGCATGTTTTGTGGGCTTGTTACCTAGTCCGTCATTTGTATGCAGATGTAAGACATGGAGGTCTTCACAAGCTATGAAATCTGTTTCTTTTGTTGAAGCAGGAGTTTAGGCCATCCAGTTGTTGTCTGTATTTTTGTTGTTGTTGAAAGATTTTCAAACTGGTACAAATGAAAGTTTTGTGGAGCAGATGACTTCACATTTTTTTAAGCCACCTTGGATCAAAGATCAAGG
The DNA here is from genome assembly GCA_000404065.3 of Pinus taeda. Classification (NCBI taxonomy): domain Eukaryota; kingdom Viridiplantae; phylum Streptophyta; class Pinopsida; order Pinales; family Pinaceae; genus Pinus; species Pinus taeda. Next base: position 313,996 of record APFE031423850.1, on the reverse strand, counting down.
CAGAAAATTTAAAACTACCTTCTATGACCATTTCAGCAAAAGTTCTACATGAAGGCAAGAAGGAAGACATTTCTTCCCAGGAGAACCAGCACATCGAGAAAGGAAAGTGGTTAGAGATTTTGGTTTAGAGGCATTATGCAAGGCAAGTGTGTGGAGGCTAAAGAAGAGGGTGTTGTTACTCTCATTTAGTGTTCAGATCAGTAGTCAGTCTTTTGGAGACCAAAAGTTCTTTTAGTGGGAAGGCATGATGCAAAATGGATTTTAGATAGACTCCTAAGTCTAAGTGTTCCTCACTGAGGAAAATGAAAGTCCAAGGAAGTTCCTACAAATAGCCCCATTGCGGAGATCCTCTCCTTTTGAATCTGCTGCAACTTGAATGGTAAAAATTGGACTTAGGATGTAGAAGTTATCAAAGAAAGAAGATGCCCTATGTTCTTTAGAAAAAGAGGAAAATTCCTCTAAAATGGGCAAAGAACCCTTATAAAGGGAAATCGCATTGGACAAGGGACAAAGGCAGAATTAAGTTGAGAACAAAGTCACCCTTGACTTACAATCCCCGACAAATCGGGTCGGAGGTAGGCCTGCACATATAACATAAGGTAAGGAACCCCCCCCCCCCCCCCCCCCCGCTGATGTGATATGTCGATTGCCAATATCAGTGGATCGACATTAGTGATGGCATGGGACTTAAGGAGGGACCCCAGGGTGAGCAACATTGCGATCACCGAAATCGGTACAGAGTGAGTTTGGCTGTCCTAGATACACAAGGTCGATGCGATGAGTGATGCCAATAAAAATGTTGGACTCGATAAGTTTTCAAAGCCTGATTGTATAAAATTTCAGGTCCAGGAATTTGGATTTTCATGCATTTCCCGTGTACTTGGGATTTTACCCAAAACACTGTCAGACCAGGAGGTAACTCCTCAAAACAATTCATTGATATTCATTCAGGTTGGTCTTTATTATATACATGAGGGAGACTATTCATTTCATCTCCTAGTGACTATTCATATTTTCTATTATTTATTTACATCAATTTTAGTTATTCACCCAATCTTTATGATTAGGTGTCAACATTCCCCCCCTTAATTTGAAGGGATGTTGGTGAGTCCAAGCATTGTTCTGAATCTTTCAAGCTTTTCTCTTCCAAGAACCTTGGTGAAGATGTTTGCAATTTTCTCATTAGTGGAACAATAGTGGAGATGGATTGTTTTGGCCTCAACATGATGTCGAATTAGATGATATTTATTATTTATGTACTTCATTCGATCATGAAACTTTGGGTTCTTGGCCAACTTTATTTCCAAGGTATTGTCAATCATGAGCGGAGTCAATTGTACTTGTTTTACCTGAAAAACTTCAAGAATTTTCTTGAGCCACACAATTTCTTTTGTTGCCTCAATTGCTGCCACATATTTTGCTTCTGTTGTGGAATCTGCTGGAACTGATTATTTGCATGATCTCCAGGAGACATCTCCTGATCCAAGAATCATAGCATAACTTGAAGTGGATACCCCAGTTTCTTTGTCTCCATTGAAGTTTGAATCAGAGTATCCAATCAAGTTGAAGTCGTCCAGTTGTGTATACTTGATTCCAAATTCTTGGGTTCCCTTCAAGTACCTTAGGACTCATTTTGCAGCAAACCAATGTCACTCACAAGGCTTTTGCATAAACCTGGAGAGGATTCCAACAACAAATGAAATGTCTGGTCTAGTAGTAGTTAGGTAGTTGAGACTTCCTAACAGTTGTCTATACTTCGTTGCATCCTCAAATTGTTTTCCTTCAATGGATGTGAGCTTTATGTTTTGTTCCATTGGAGTAGTTAGAGGATTGCATTCTTTAATGCCAAACTTGTTCAACAGATCTCCAATGTACTTATTTTGAGAAAGGAATATGGACTTCTGATGTCGAGTTACTTCAATACCATGATAGTAATGAACATAGCCCAAATCAGTCATTTCGAAACCTTTATTAAATTCCTTCTTTATGGATGCAATATAGCTTTCATTGTTCCTTGTTATCAAAATATCATCTACATATATCACAAGATATACAACTGTTTTTCCAAATTTCTTGACAAATAAAGTTGCATAATCAAGATCATAATGTTTGAAATTGAGTTTCAGAAGATGCTCAGTTAGTTTTTCATACCAAGCTCGCGGTGCTTGTTTGAGTCCATACAAGGATTTCACAAGTTTGCATACTTTATGTTCATGTCCTTTCACAAAAAATCCTTCAGGCTGGGACATAAAAACATTCTCTTTTAGATCTCCATTCAAGAAATAGGTTTTTACATCCATTTGATGGACTTTCCAACCGTTCTGAGTTGCTAGGGAAACGAGTGTCCTCATGGTAGCCCATTTTGTTGTGGGGGCAAAAATCAGTTCTTAATCGACCCCTTTCTTCTGTGAAAAACCTTTTGCCAGAAGCCTGGCTTTGTGCTTTTCAAGTGAGCCATCAACTTTATATTGGTTCTTGTAGATCCACTTGTAGCCAATTGGTTTGGTTCCTAATGGAGGATGAACTAGCTTCCAAGTGTCATTCTTTATCAGGGCATCATACTCATTTTGCATTGCTTCTTTCCATTCATCATGAGAAGCAACTTCTTTGAAGGAAGTTGGCTCGAAATCTGTAGACAAATTCAATTCACAATCATAAGAAACATCCATATCAATAGGTGAATCAAAGTCATCTACATCACCTCCATTTTTCCAGTTTGAATTTCTAGTTCCCATCTTTACAACCTCATCAAGATGAACACTTTCAAGTGTCTTTGTCAGCCACTTTGGGGGACCTTTCTTAGATGTTCCAGTATACTCCGTTGATTGGGTTAGGACTGAACCAAGATTGAGTCTCCCAATTCTATCAATCACATCACTTAAAGTATCATTCATTGTTGGAGTTTCATGCAGGGGAGAGAGTGCTTCAGAAGAAGATTCCACAGGTTGATCTAGTATAGGAATCCCCCCTTAAAGATGTGGAATCTGATGATCAAATTCTTGAAAAGATTATACATTTGCGAATCTATCCAAGCGATCAAGTTGGCGCTCAACAACATTGTCAGTTTTGGATGTTTCAAGAAAGATTACATCTCTAGATACAACAAAATTTTTATTGACTTCATCATAGAGATGATATGCTTTGGAGGCGTTTTAATACCCTCTGAAGATAGACTTACGATTTCTTGCACCAAGTTTGTTTCTATGTACCTTTGGTATCAAGGCATAACAGGTGGAACCAAAGAACCTGATATGCTTTACCGAAGGAATGTGCCCATACCACATTTCATAGCGAGTCCTGTTTCTGATAGCATTAGATGGACATATATTCTTTATATATACATCACATAGAACTGCATCAATCCAAAATATCAATTGTACGTTTTTTAAAAACATCATGGAGCGCACCATATTTAAGATTGTACTATTCATTCTTTCAACTACACCGTTCTGTTGGGGATTATAAGGCACAGTTGTTTGATGTTTGATCCCATGTTGGCAAAGATAGTTTTCAAATTCATTTGAAGTATATTGTTTTCCATTATTAGTGCGAATAGAGCCAATATGAGATTTTGCATCATTTTCAATCCATGTATGAAAGTTCTTGAATGTTTGAAAAGCAGAGGGTGTGTTTTATCTTCTGGGACCACTCAGGATAGTTCTCCTTTCCAGTGAGAACTACTCCCACAATAGATATGATTGAATGCATTATAAAATCTGTGTACTATGGAAAAAAAATACTTCTGCTACAAAATTTTACTCCTAATGGTAAAAAAAAAATGTGATCCCAGTATATGAAAACAAAGGTATTATGTGGGGAAGGTAGTTTATGGGGGAGGGATATTATGGAGTAGGGAGTATATGGGGTAGGGGTTTATGGGGACGGTATATATGGAACGAGATTTGTTGAACGCATAATATCATATGGTGGTATGGCGCGCAGAGATACAACCAAGGAGGAGGACTATTGGTATATCATTCAACGTAAGTGTCCACAACATTATACTATTGAACGAAGTCCATAGAGTTATTTATTAAAAACAATGATATATGGTGTGTGGGCATATGATAGGCTTTGCTATATATGGAGTTCAAATAACAGTGTTATATGTAATAAGATATGAGGAGTCGGGTATATGTAATAAGGTATGGAATATATGCAACAATAATATGGTATGGCGTTATAATATACCAACAGAACCACGACAATAGAGACATGGGTGGAGGCACAACGAAGTGGAGGTATGAAAATTCAAAACAATGTATACCACAACTAATTCAAAACAATGTAAAACCACGTCGTATACCATAACTTCAGAACAACCGGGTGCGGTGAGCATGGAAATGGAAGCAGAGTTTGGGAGTAGAGTTTAGGACGTTCATTCAACGTAACTGGTGTAGAGTTCTATGGTGGTGTGTCGATATTTTACCACAACTTTTGTTACACTCAATATAGCATCTACCAAACCTCAATGCTGTCACAGTCACAATGTCGTCCAGAGTACCACGCTTCACTGCGTACCTCTGGGAATGCACAGTGGATGTTCAACGCACTAGGTTGCCTCAATGCAACAATATTCCCCCTTCAATAGTAATATTGAATATGAAACCCAGCGTTTAACACACCAATGCATTCAACAATGCATGAAACTTCACAGGGATTTGACAAAGATGTTAGTTTGTAAAAGATGCAGAACATAGGCATAATGGTAGAAAAATGCAGGACAAACTTATGAAGAAATGGAAAAAGGGAGTTACAAAATGGAGCTGGAAGCCAAAAATGGCACTGGCTCTGATACCATGTTACACCAAGAGGTAACTCCTCAAAACAATTCATTGATATTCATTCAGGTTGGTCTTTATTATATACGTGAAACAGATACTGTTCACTTCATCAACTGGTGACTATTCATATTTTCTATTATTTATTTACATCAATTTTAGTTATTCACCCAATCCTGATGATCAGGTGTCAAAAAACACATATGCGATGTGGTAAGCGATAAAAGGTTGGACCTGACAAGGTTTTTAGGGGTGATTTGATGAACTTTCACGTCTAAAATACACGCCTTATTGTGTATTTTTGGAAAAAATATCTGTGTATAGGATTTTCTCCATTTTTGGCTTTTTGCCTATGAAATGGCCCTGATTCCTTCTGTAATGACCCCTGATCATCATGCCATGCTGTAGCAAGTGTTTTTATAGGCAATGATGCATTGTGAAGCAACAGAGTTGTAGAGGGACAATGAATCACAGAGAAATGACTAGGGAAGCCAAAAAGTCATGAAGATGCCTTTAAAGAGCCAGAGAGCACGATTAAGAGCATAGGAGGAAGGCAAGCAAAGAAAAGTAGGAACCTAAGGTGAAAGAGAGTAGAGAGAGCTCAATTGAGTAGAGGGAGCTAAAACAAGTAGCGCAGAAAGCAAAATCTAAAGCGTAGAGTAACCGAGGGTGTCACTTGGAGTTCAAGCGGAAAGCTAGAGGGCTATAAACTGATAGAGAGCCGAAGAAGCCAGAGCTAGAGCCAGGAGCTAGAGCCAAGAGCCATAGCCAAGAGCCATAGCCAGAGCCGAGAGCCAGAGCGAGAGCCAAGAGCCAGAGGGAGAGCCGAGAGCCAAAAAGCTAAGAGCTTCAAGAGCCAGGGATAAAATGGTGTCTAAACCCATTGTTTCTATGTAAAATAGTCCAATAGCTTGTAAAAAGCACTTTTCCATAATCCCAAAGAGCCTAGTTGAGTTGATTAGAGCTCACGGAGACGTAGCCCAAGATTTTTTGGTCAACTCCTAATTAATATTGTCGTTATGTGTGATTGCTTGTTGATGCCTTGTATCTACTGCTTTATTTACTGTTATATGTATCTATATATCAGTTTGAGCACATTAAATTACAACACATAAACAATTTTAATAACAAACACCAGCATACACCTTATTTTCAAGCACATCTTAAATTCTGCATTGGTTAATCATAAGGACTTGGGAATATTTAAGCTTTGGAACTGGGAGAGGTTCTTGTAAGTCAGACAAGAAGCCTAAGTGCCCCATTTTCAGATCACTTATCAAGATGAATTTTAGTAATGAAACATCTCTAGGAACATTCATTCATTATATATGCCCCATACATGAAGCATTCACTATCCAAAAAAAATGTCCACAACTTCACATAAGAGATGCAAAAAATAAGCCATAATATAGTGAAATCCCAACAACAATGTACGTAACAAAATTAGAAAGAAATAATAGCATTAAAATGTACTTATATGTACAAGAATATATCCAACAATCTAAAACATTCCATCAAGAAACTCCAAGACATATCAAAATTATCCAAACATCAAAATTCATACCATGCTCCAAAAATTCATCCTCCAAGAAAGATAGTGATAATATTTAAAAGAGATACGAGTTCCAAATACATGTGATGATGCTAAAATGAATCCTCGTCACTTTTATTTATACACTTATAATGAGTTCAATTTAGCTACGTGGGACTACATCAGCCCCTAAGATAAAATAATGTGCAAAAGAACTAATGTTTGGTGACAAGCCCACCAATCTAGCTCATCAACAAAAAAATAAGCCTCTCAAGAGGTTAAATGATCATTGATAGATGTCGTTTGGTCTTTTAAGAATCCTAATGAAGTCCGCAAGTGCCACAATGATGAATATGACTCTAAAAAGTATTGGCCAAGGGGTTGGCCCCTTGTTCTCCAAATAATAAACCTGTGGTGCTCCCAATGGGTGTGTTGGCACACAAGTAACCTCATGGGTCTCTAAGTAGATCAAAGATGCATGTAGACCATTTGTAAAGTGTCAGATGATGGTGTGAGTGATGGCCAATCAGCATACAAGTCCTGGGTCATGGTGCAACTGTGGGCCTGACTCGTCATGGTGAACCAGGTGCATATTCCTCATCCAATCAGTGAATCTAGAAAAATATTTGAACATCTCTGGGGGTTCATGGAGTGTTGTCTACTACTATGAATATCCATGTCTCTCTACACACACCCTACATGTGCCAATGTAGCCCTCTGGAGGGTTAGCACCCCGTATAGGGAAAACAAATCCAAAATGGAGATCATCTACAATCATGTGTAAGATCCAATGCATCCCCTAGCCTTCCAGTAAAACAAGTTATCAAATGAAATCGAGTTAAAGAGCTTACAAACCATGGAAAATAGGTGGCCACATCGTAATGGCATCCCCTTCCACAGTGGGCTTTGGCATGTGCTAATGTCTCCAAGCTCTAAATGGGATTCACCAAGTATCCTATTAAGTGGTTTCTACCTTTAAATTAAATAAGGGGTTCTACATGTTGGGGTACATCGGTAACTAATAAAAGGGAATCCCACAATTGGGTATATAATGTATAGGAGGGAGAAATCATGGTGCATGAGGTTCCCCGACCTTAATTTTCCACCATTCTTTATATGCTTTTTGAATTTTATGATTTTTCTTTGATTAACTACTAGAGCTCAAGGGATAAGAGGATGATGTGTAAGGTATAGCAGTGGATATACCTTTAAGGTTGGGTTGTTCATTACCCACCAGGGGTTTGGATAATCATGGGTTCTTGAATGATAAAGGAGGCTCATCTAGGGTCTATAGGAACTAGGGTGATGGCCATGATAATGGGGTAAAGCTCATGTATTGTCTTTTTCCAACATGCTAAATGTGTTTGTGCCAGTTATGATTTTACTTTTCTATTTAGCTGCATCAACCTTCGGGGCATCATTCCAGGCCTTACCCAAGGTGTGAGAGAGGGAGGGGGAAGGCTAACCCTATGTGGACCCAGGTGGGATAAATGACCAATGGGATTATAATGAGTGGAAGGGGAGTGATATGTGTGGATGAGGGTTTCCCATGTAATACCATCCATAGAGGCCAAATGTCAGTAAAAGGGATCTCATGGGACTAGGGTCCAAGGTTAGGATACAAAAAAGGTCTAGGGGACAAGAGCACAAACCTAGGCCATTCTTTCCGAAAAATCCTTCCATTGATCCATGTCCATAAGTATCCATCATAAGAAAACTACAATACTCAGTTACCAATGGCAATGCATACCTCTAGGTTCATAAGGCCCACCTTCAAACATACAATCATGACAGATGGGTGAGGGACCACATGGTTGCCTCAGGTGGTGGAGAAATGACACAACGAGCTATTTGGTGGCTGCAAGGGGTTGTTGGCTTCCAGCTAAGGGCCATATCAGAGAATTTTTTCTCTTAGGGATATCATTCATAAAATGTTGGGTAATATTTGGTTCCAACTGGGACGTGACCTCTCAAAAAATTAGATGAAGCCACTCGAACGAGAGGTCACGAGAACTCCAAAAATCGTTGGTTACAATAGACTTTTACCTACACATATAATAGATGGAAAACATGAGGAAACATGCTTTTGAGACGTCTTATGATCACACATGCTTGGATTAGACCCATAAAATTGATTCATACAAATAAAATTTCAAAAGAAGTCTTTAAATGCAACCAATCTATCATCAGAAACCTCATATGACATTAGTTCTAATGCAAAACTCAGCATGCAACGCATCCTACTCTAACACGCATATGGTGAAAAAATAATACTAAATGTAATAATGAAGTCAGTGCAATTAACATATCATCCAAACAATATAAATATGCCGACCTATATGGTTACTCATGTAGAAAATTCCAAAGAAAATGTGGAGTGAATCACATGGATGATAAGGCTAGTGGGAGGTAGGAAAATATAATGCTAACACATGGGTAATCATGTGAGAAGAGGTAAGAAAAGTATGCACCCTAGTCCATGAGATTCTCTCTTATAGCCAAATTATATAGATGTCAATGATGAGGCTCATAAATTTTTTATGGATGGCAACCTCGGGTATATTATTATGGTCCTTATTATTTATGTCATATTTCATGGCCTCTAGAGGGTTATGATTAGTGGGGAAGAGATACTGATGAGATGGATAGGCACAAGTATGTTTCCAATGATGAACACACTGGAAAGGGAAGATTATAGATTGATCATGATCCTGAGGGGGTGCACAAGGAGATAAAGAATATTCAATGCGGGGTTCTTTCTCGGCACTACCCTCAGAAAGGGGAAAGGGATCAAGGTCACTTGAGATCATATGAGAACAAGTGCGGGAATAAATATCAAAATGATGAACAAGAGAAAAAAGAAAAATGGGAGGGTGGAGTGTTATATCCAATAGGTTTCTCTTTCCCAAAATCATAATCTGAAGGCTTAGGTGACTTTCATATAGAATCGTGAGGAGGATAGGTAGGAGCTTGATCGGTTTCCTTACTATTTCCATAAAAGATTGGTTTTCCCTAGAAGGAGAATCAATTACTACCAACTACCCCTTTCAATGCGAAGGAAAATAATAATTCTCCTTCCGAAGGGTATTGATAGATATGTCATCATAAATAATACCCAAGAGAAAGGGAGGACGCAGTTTAGCCTCATCCTCTTTACCGGTGTCATAGATGGGAGCACAATCAAATTGAGGACCAACAATTTCCCATTTCTCCTTTTCAATGTTGAAGTAATCTCCAATGTCATCTTCAAAGGAGAAAATTGGATCATGTTCCTCAAGGTTCTCAAAGGGAGAGTCATCAAGGGTAATATCCTCGAGAAGGGTAAGCTTGGTCTCAACTTCATCCTTTTTGTCATGTGAACCTGAGGAGGACTCATCTTCATTACTGAGATTCTCAATGTCTTGATGATGTTCAATGAAGGCTTCCTCTTGGATGCTTAATGTCGAGCGAACTTGAAAATGTCTAATAAATCCATCAACAAACTCCTTAATAGATGAGATGCACTTAGGGTCATGATCATGCAGTCATGAGTTATGACCACTGAGAGATCCCATGAACAACAACATAAGGGAATATTGGTGAACAATACCCTCTCTTGAAGCATGTGCATAAATCTTTCTACATGGTAAATTGCAGAGAGTGGATCACCATCAAACACTGGCACCCCACGTACCTTCCTTCCCAGGAAATGATTACGGTGCCCAGGGATGCTAACAATGTCCAAAGCGAGAAATTTATTAAATAAATACAACCTATCTAAGATATACATGAAAATATGTAGGGGTCTCCAAGGTGAATTTAAAGATGCCTAGAAAAATATTTGTTCACCCTACAACCATTGACCTTAAATTTCAATGAAGAACTAGGGATTTGTTCTTCCAATGGAGTCACCAATATTGTTATGTCAATATTTTGTAGGGGGAATAAAACACATGTTTCGTTTCCCTGGAAATGGTGCCAAAAATGTTTCTGCTCAAACTAGGAGGCATCCTAAATGGGTACCCTTAAAGGGCTACTAATAGGCTAAGGGAAACAATGGAGCAATAGGCCACTGTCACCTCAGCTAAGGCTCCCTTCTCTTTACGAACATTAACCAATGGGAGGAGACTCCTTATGATGAGGATAAATAAATTGATAGACCAATGATAGGGTGAAGGGTGATCCTAGAAGCCTATTCACAAGAGAGGCTCAAATATGTGGCTTTCTTTCTTTGGAGGAAACTTGTAAAGCTCTTTAAGAAGGGCTTAAGGGGAAATTCAAGGATTTAGGTTTAGGGTATGTATATTATACTATAGGTTCCCAGGCCTTGAAATTCTTGTGAAATCTTTGATTCCCAATGATGTTTGAAGAATTACATTTAATATTGTATGGGACCATACGAGGCCAGGTGGACTCGGTGAGTAGATCAAGGGGGTAGGGTTATTAACCAATCATATGCTTGACCTATTCTGGAGGGGGAAAGTGACGAAATAAATAATTTTTAATGCAAGACAATGTGAGGGTCCCAATGAGGCTTCTAGCCTAAGTAAACCAAGGAAAGATTCAATCTCAAGGATAGGGCTTGAGATATCTCAATATACCACCATCAAAATTTCTTCAAAATTGGAGCGCACCTAAGAGACACACCAGCGTGGTAGGGGCCAAGAGATCGAATGTTTTTATGGGTGGTTTGCAAGATAAATAATCCCCTACAAGACCTAATGGGAATAGGCCTAAAAAAAGAGAGAGAGTAGGATTAAAAGGGTTTAAGGTGATCGCCTGAGGGTGGAATAGTGCCAAATAATTTAGGGGAAATGGAGTTAGATATAATTATGATTATGGAAGTTCAAATTTTCTAGGTCAAGGAGGCCTCAAAGCCAACCTCGCTTGGCACTAGGGTAATAGCAAAAAAAACTTCAAAGAATTTATACTTCGTTTTGCAAGATAAATAGCTTATCAAGATGAATTTCGGTAATAAAACATCCCTAGGAACATTAAATCTTTATACATGGCCCATACATGAAGCATTCACTACCAAAAAACAAAATTTCCACAACTTCGCATAAGAGATGCAGCAAATAAGACCTAGTATAGCAAAATCCCAACAATAATGTATGTAACAAGATTAGAAAGAAAGAATTCAATCAAAATGTACTTACATGTATAAGAATATATCCAACCATCCAAAAAATTTCCATCAAGAAGCTCCAAGGCATATGAAAATTATCCAAACATCAAAATTCATTCCATGCTCCAAAAAATAGTCCTCCAAGACGGATAGCAAAAATATCTAGAGAGATACAAGTTCTAAATCCAAGTGATGATGCTAAAATGAATCCTCATAACTTTTATTGACTTCTAATAAGTTCGATTTAGCTACTTGGGCCTACATTAGCCTCTAAGATAAAATAATGTGCAAAACACCCTAAGTTTCGTGACAAGCCCACCAAACTAACTCATAAACAAAATAATAAGCTTCTCAAGAGGTCGAATGATCAAAAATACGTGTCATTGAGCCTTTTAAGAATATTTATGAAGTCCACAACTACCACAATGATGAATAGGACTCCAAAAAGTAGTGTACAAGGGGATTTCCCCTTGTTCTCCAAATAATAAACCTGTGGTGCTCCCAATGGGTGTAAGGGAACACAAGTAACCTCATGGTTCTCCAAGTAGATAGAAGATGCGTGTAGACCATTTGTAAGGGATCATATGGTGGTGTAAGTGATTCCACATCAAAATGCAAATCCTACGTCATATGCTAAGTGCATGGTACAACTGTGGGGCTCAATGGGCATTGTGAACCAGGTGCATCTTCCTCATCCCATAGGTGAATCTCGAGAAATATCTAAACATCTCTAGAGGACATGGAGTGTTTTCTAACACTATGGAGGCCTATGGATCTCTAAACACACTCTACATGTGCTAATTTATCCCTCTGAAGGGTTAAGACTCTGTATAGGGAGACCAAACCCAAAATGGAGACCTGTTGCAATCCTGCATAAGATCCAATATGTCCATGGTCTTCTAATACAACAAGTCATCAAAGGAAATCGAGTTAAATAGCTTACAAACCATAAAAAAATAGGTGGGTACTTCATAATGGAATGCCCTTCCATAATGGGCTTTGGCATGAGCTAATGGCTCCAGGCTCCAAATGGGGCTAACCAAGTATCCAATTAGGTGGTTTCTACCTTTAATGGGGATAGTATGTCCAAGGTACATCATTCATGGGATGGTGGAAAGCGATAGAGAGATGAATGGATTAGGGAATGAAAGGGGCAACTCTCAGCCACATGTTGGGGTACAAGGGTAGCTAATAAAAGGGAAGCCCACACTTGGGTATATAACATATAGTAGGGATAAATCATGGTGCATGAGGTTCCCTGGCCTTCATTTTTGTACCCTTATCTATATTCCTTTTTCATTTTATTATATTTCTTTTGTTAATTGCTTTGGGCTCAAGGGATAATAACATGATGTGTAAGGTATAGTAGTGGATATCCCCTTTAAGGTAGGGCAGTTCACTACCCACCAAGGGTTCAGAAAATCATGGGTTCTTGAATGATAAAGGAGGCTCATCTAGGACCTATAGGAACTAGGGTGATGGCCATGACAATCGGGTAGATTTGATGTATTGGTTTTTTCCCACGTGATAAATGTATTTTTCCTGGCCATCTTTGTCATTCTGTGGTACAGTTTCCTCTTGAATGTGGCCAATTATGATTTTTACTTCTTTTTTTTTTTTCAGCTTCATCAACATTTGGGGCATCATTCTAGGCCTTACCCAAGGTGTGGGAAAGGGGTGGGAGAAGGCTAACCCTATGTGGACCCAGTGGAGGAATTTGGACCCAGGTGGGAAAAAAGATGAATGGGGTTATAATGAATTAAAGGGGAGTGATATGTGTGGATGAGGGAGCGGGACCACACAACCAAAATAAGGGTTTACCATGTAGTACCATCCCTAGAGCCCAAAGGGCAGTAAAGGATATCTGATGGGACTAGGGTCCAAGGTTAACATCCAAAATACATCTAGGGGACAAAAGCATAGAACTATCCCACTCATTCTGTTGAATGCCCCCATTAATCCATGCCCATAAGTATCCATGATAAGCAAACTAGAATACTCAATTACCAAATGATAAGGCATACCTTTAGGTTCAAGAGACCCACCTCCAAACATATGATCATGAGATATGGATGAGGGACCACAGAGTTGGCTTAGGTGGTAGAGAAATGGCACAACGAGCTATTTGGTGGTTGCAAGGGGTTGTTTTCTTTTGGGCGAGGACCACCTCATAGAATTTTTTTTCTCCGAGGGATATCATCCACAAAATGGTGGGTAACAACACTCGACCAACAAAATTCAAAAAAACATCATAAATATGTGAGTTCACATCATTTATGAAATTTTAGAAAAATAGAATATAATTTTAGAATTATGGAGAGAACCTCTGATCTCAAACCCACACCACATTGCCAAAAAACGCAGATGAACACAATAGTGCCGAAACATGCTACCGAATACAACACTGCCAAAAACACAGATGAAAGAACACTTCCAAACACATGGCCGAACACAACACTGTAAAAACATGTAGACGAAACAAAACTACCAAAACTTTGCAATAGTCTTGTAGAGTAGATATATATAGACCATTTTTCAGCTAAAAAGACTTTTTCGACTGAAAAACATAGTGGAAATATTTTTTCCCGCTTGCAAAAAAATTGTTGAAAGGTTGTCATTAATTTAAATGGTTAATTTTTTTACTGAGAGTTAAGCTTTAATGTTTGGCTGAAAAAAATCTATTTCGACCAACAAACATTTTAGTTCAGTCGAAAAAGTGCAATCACTGTTTTTTTGCGAGTGATTCTCACAAAGGTGTAACCTAGATTCTCGTTTTCCCTCTGTGGTTAGTTACAAATTTAGTGTTACTATGAGCTCTTTAGCTATGTGATATTGTGCAGTAATTTTCTTATGAAACCCCTCAGCAACTACATCACTATTCAAATTAGGAACAAATAAATGAAGAATAAATAGAGAAATTTTTTAAAATATTTACAATGTAATCAATAAGCCCAAGCTAATGTTGTTTTGGTCACGACTCATAGAAAGGAGGAAAATTGTTTTCCATGCAATATTTTTCAAGAATACTATCTCACACATCAGTAACCATGGATGGATTAGATTCATTACTACATTACCAAACATTGGACTAGATAAAATCCTAATGTTTAATTGAGGTTTCTGTGATCCATATCAAGTTTTTGAGAGATTTTTCGACATAAATCACAAGATCTATCATTTGTCGAGGCGTTTTGAACCAACTAGTGTGGTTCATCGTCAGGGAAAGTTGAAGAACCAGATCCAGATTTGCATGTTAAATAGCTTGAGCAGAGCCTCCAACAGCTAACTAGGCCAACAACTAAATTGGACCAAGGACCTTACCTCTAAAATAAATATATAAATAGTTTAATTTAATTGGAAGTTAGTTATAATAAGGGGCCTTACCTCTAAATAAATATATAAATAATTTAATTTAATTGGTTGTTAATTTAATAGTTAGTTAAAAGATATTAACTATTTAATAAATACGTGTAATTAACTATTAAAGAGTTATTAACTATACATATAAATATTGGAATAAAATGACAATTTATAAAGTTTAAAATTGGTTGTTAAGTTAAAAATAAATAGATAAATAAAAATTGGTTATTTTTTCTTTTTTTAACTCAACAACCAATTTTAAACTCTATAAATTGTCATTTGATTCCAATGTTTATATGTATAGTTAATAACTTTTTAATAGTTAATTATACTTATTTATTAAATATTAATACCTTTTAACTAACTATTAAACTAACAACAATTAAATTAAATTATTTATATATTTATTTAGAGGTAAGGCCCCTTATTATAACTAACTTCCAATTAAATTAAATTATTTATATATTTATTTTAGAGGTAAAGTCCCTGGTCCAATTTAGCCATTGGCCTAGTTAGCCGTTGGCGGCTCTCCTCAAGCTATTTAACATGCAAAGCGTGATCTTGTTCTTCAACATGTCCTGACGATGAACCACACTAGTTGGTTCGAAACACATTAACAAATGATAGATCTTGTGATTTACACCAAAAAATCTCTCGTAAACCTGATATGGATCGCAGAAGCCTCAATTCAACAATTGAATCCCTGCACGGAGAAGCCATTGCATCCAAGGTTCATCATTTTGAATGGGCACGCTTGCAGGTTTCAAGGTTGAAGTCAGATCTAGCTTTTCTTAAGAGATGCAGAGACTCCTCCATCATCCCTATCTTTGCCCGGATTAAGCATCACCTTCACAGTCCCCAGAACCATCAGGTTTTCTTTAAGGCGAGTTTGGCTTTAATAAGAGCAGAAATCAGCAGGGTCAAGAGATCATTGAATCTGGTTTCTCACTCTCTTTTCGATTTGCATCTGTAACTTGCGAACTTATTTTCAGCCTCTCTTTGGGCCAGAATAGATGCATGTTCGGCTTTGAACTCCATTTGGTTGTAGGAATTTCGGAAGCAGAATCAGGTTTCTATGTTTCAGAGGTTAGCTGAAAATTCATCGTTATCTGGCAGAGCTGTGGAAGTAGTTTCCCGTAGCTGGATCTCTTCTGGTCAGATTTCTGTGACCAGGGACTAGTTATCAGGTAGATCGGATAGGGTTTTTGATAACTCAGCTCCCTTAGCGCCCTCGGATGGTTCCAGTCCCATTTTCACCCTAGATACGCTGGATCCTTCGAAGCTTTTATCTAGGGTTGGTTCAAGTTTTCCAGCGTGCAATGAGCGGTCTTTTGTCTGCGCAGAAGGAGACCCCGCTACCCTCACTCCCTGCGATTTGGAGTTTACGTCTGATGTACATGATCACGCTCTTCCTAGTACCATTGAGGGTGATCTCGTTGCAGTTACCAAGATTCCATATTGTAATGTTGTTCCCGACGTGAAGATTATTGACAGTAAACTTGGCGAGGGTGGCTCTCTCTCTCTAGGCAGGAGATGAGTTTAAATGTTCCACGTTCCAATCCATTGTCGAGCGGTTCAATTCCGGTGACTGTCTCAACATTGCATAGTAGCTGCTTGGAGCCAGTTGACGGTTTTGCTAGCCAGAGTTGGATGAACTGCGTGGGTTCCATCCCTCCTCGGCGCTTCTTATATGGTAATTGAATTGTCCATAATCTTCCTTGCGTTAATATTAATAATTGTTTTAATATTAATAACAATATGAATAA
>APFE031423850.1:214212-292382 GCA_000404065.3 Pinus taeda | reverse complement strand
TAAATTAACAACCAATTGAATTAAATTATTTGTATATTTATTTAGAGGTAAGGCCCCTTATTATAACTAACTTCCAGTTAAATTAAATTATTTATATATTTATTTTAGAGGTAAGGTCTCTGGTCCAATTTAGCCATTGGCGGCTCTGCTCAAGCTATATAACATGCAAAGCTAGATTTGGTTCTTCAACTTGTCCTGATGGTGAACCACACTAGTTTGTTCAAAACGCATTGAAAAATGATAGATCTTTTGATTTACGCCGAAAAATCTCTCATAAAATCCTAATGTTTTACTAAATTCTTTCCATGCCCAACAAAAACAAATGTTTTCTCAACATCCTACTTGTCCACCAGAGGACATGGTAGGAAATCCATGTATTGGCACATATACTATTTTCATGTGCAAAGAGATGGTGTTATTATCTACATGAGTTAAAATTTATTATACTCCTAAAAGTGGTTATTCTTCTAAGATCCCCATTATCCTATCCTAGCCCAATGGACCTCTCTCATAGGTCAGCCATCGAGGATTACGATACACCCTCCAAAGGGAGTTCTTCATTGATCAACCCATAATCCCAATGAAAAACTTGCCCATAATTGTAGTAATGTGTGGGACTTGTATCATACACCATTTTCCATGTTCTCCTATGATATTTTGTAAAGTTGACCTACATAGTGAAAATCCTTGTTGAGTGTGATAAAGGTGGCATATCAACTAGATATGTATCTCATTACATTTTAAATGGACACAAGTCAACATGGGTTTTCCCACCAAACTTCTTTCCAAATCTAAGTCATGGCTCTTGGGAATAATGTCCATCACATACTTGTTGAAAAAGGAGCATATACTTGTATAACGTTCAAACCATGTTGAAGAGATCTTGGTTTTTTAGAACTCGTACAATCTTGCACCATGCTCCAAGAATGTGGCAATCATACTTTCTATCAAATATTTTAACCATAGTAACCTATGCATTAGAGTCATAGCATGACGTGATATATGTGGCTATTTTGAGCATGGTGTACCTTTCCCCCTAGATTACAATTATAGAAGGTGATAACTAGATTACAAAAACTTGCTTAATTGGTTCTTATGTGATGAATATTGGTTCTAGGGTTTACCCATTTTAACCTCGGATGGCTCAAATATCATGAGCCTATCAATTGTTGGTCCACAATATTTGTCTTTCTCACCTTAATTTTTAGCAATGGACTTGTGCACCCTTAAATCCAAAAAACCTCAACATTTTAGGATTGGTTACTAATGCAGAAAAAAACCTCTTAGCAATGTGGCACAAACTTCTTGATTGACCTCGATCTAGGTTCGACTCCTAATCTTCACTGGCTTGTGGCTACATTGACTCAAACACAACATGGACCATTTACATAGTTTTTCACTCCACCTAGACAAACATTTCTCGGTAGTGGGGTCCACTAGAAATTCAAGGGTTTGGCTAGTTAGGTTCCATGTTTATTTACTCCCCGGCTACTGACTAACTCAAGGCCGAACCAAGTCAAATGGATGCCACCCAGATTCAATGTCTTAACTTTGTTCAAGGGTTGGGAAAATATTCTAATGGCCACTTTTGAGAAGGTTTGAATGGTCTGACACAGTTTTCCCTCTTCTCAATTTTACTTTCATGCATTGTGGTTCAACTCACCCTTATGTCTTAGTTAAACTAGAAATCAAATGTATGTGTTGTTGACCTTGTTGATCCAACTACCCATAACCAACAACAATTATCTCACTCTTTCTTGCCTCACTTTGGTCTTCCAAGGTTTAAATGGCTGGTAGCTAATCAAATACAACACACATAGATCACATAAAAAGAGATGCATGTAGTTTTCAAACACAATGAAAGATTGGATTAAATAAAAATAGGATTACATGGTGCAACCTATTAGAGCCCGACTGCCTTCTTCAACGTAATTATAACATTGTATTTGCCCCCTTTCTTAGCCTATTTTTACATTGCACTAGTTTCCCCTCTAGCATCATAGGGTGCCCATATAAAAGAAACAAAACCCTAATAAACAATATGAATATTTCCATTCTACACCTTCTAGAAAATTTTAGACAAATATTTGTTTACAATATTGCAAAAATGAGATGAAACCATGTTCTCTTTCGACAATTTCCACATGGATCCTTTTGGAGGCTTATGGGAATCAATTTTGGTTTAGGGTGGAGTTTATGCCCCTGTATCATACTCCCATGGTTGGAAATATCCATGATCTCCTGATCATGTGCTTCATTGTTGCTTCCTTTCCATCTCCATGTCATTATTATTTCTCTTCGTGTGTCATTAGGTGAGTTGCAACCAATCATAACTAACACTGCACCGAGCCCTCTCCTATACTCAACATTTTGGAATCATAGGTTCACCTCCTTTGGAACCTTCTCGGGCTCCTTCTTCTCCTTTGGATATTGTATGATTTCTCACCTCCCTCAAAAATTTTGCGCACAACTATGGCTATGGAATTTCCACAACAACTTCTACCCAACCGCAGCTAGAAGTTATTCTTCTGCAGGAAATATTTCCCCTACTCTAATACCACTTGATGAATATTGATTCCAAGGTCTGCACATTTAACCCTTTGGATGGCTTAAATATTGTGATATTGTGGGTTATGGGCCCATAATATTCAACTTTCTCACATTAATTTGTAGCAATGGACTTATGCCTCCTTAAATCCCCAAACCCTCATCATTCTAGAATCAATAGGTGTCACAGATCAAAACCTCCTAGTGGCTTGGCACAAACTTCTTGATTGACCTCGAACTAATTCTGACTACTAATATCTTCCAACCTATGGCTACATTGACTCAAATCGAACATGGACCATATCCATAACACTTTTCTCCACCTGACCAGACCTTGATTGAAAAAGGGACACACTATGAATTTGGGGGGTCAGCTAGTCAGGTTCCCTTTTTAATTTCTCCCTAACTGCCAACTAACTCAAGGATTGACCAAGCTGACTGGATCCCACCCCAAGTTGGGGAATTAACCTTATTCAGGGGTTAAAAAAAATATCGTGATGGCCACTTTTGAAGAGGGGTCGAATGGTTCGACTATGCGGGGTCCTCCCTATTTCTACTGCACCTCAAGTCAGATGTCATGATCAATATTGTTTTTCACTCTTAATTTTTCTTCCATGCATTGTGGTTCAAATTTCCCTTATGCCTTGGTTAAACCAGGCATCAAATGCAAGGGTCGTTGACCATGCCGAGCTGGGACTACAACTACTTGTAACCACCAATGATTATCTCGCTCTCACCTCCCTCCCTTTGGTATTCTAAGGTTTATATGATTGGAAGATAATCAAACCCAACACACATAAATAAAATAAAAGGAAACGCATGTAGGTTTGAAACACACCAAGAACATGGATTAAGAATAACAAGGTTACATGGCATGACCTCTCAGAGCCCAGCCGCCTTCTCCAACCTGATTCTTACATTGTATTGGACCACTTTCTTGGCCTAGTTCTACATTGAATTGGATGCCCCTTTGACATCGAAAACTTCTCATATAAAATAAACAAAACCCTAACATAAATGAATAATATTACTGTTCTAATCCTCATGAAAGCTTTTGAGCAAATATTTTTTTACAATATTACAAAAATGAGAGGAAACCTTATCCTCCTTCTACAATTTCCACGTGGCTCCTTCTAGAGGCTTATGGGAATCAATTTTGGTTTGGGGTAGGGTCTACTCCCATACATGATCATAGGGATCAAAATATTTAAAAAAATTAAAATTAATCGAAATCGCCCGAAACTAGTGCCAAAGCGTAGATCTCTTTGTCTTGATTTCAATGACACTTGAATCACCTCAATCTGACACCGTATGTGAAAGCTATTGAGTTTTGAAGTTTGTTTCCCAACAAAACAAGGTTAACTTGTAGGGTTGAATGGGATGTTTACTAGGTAGGTCATACGCTGATGTCAACAACTGATTGGGCACATACAATGTGTAGGACAACTCAATCACGTTCTTCCATGTCGCATGTCCGTACAAGATGAGCTGTCAAGTTGTGATTGCTTGGTTGTGTCTGGATGTGGGCCAATGAGGACACACCACATGGCCCAATGAGAGGGAACCAAGTGGCCCTTGTAAATCATGCCAAGTTTTCTTTTGTCAGTCAACCAAATCACCAAGTTCAGTCCCATGACCTCCGTCAAACTAATCAGGTTCTCTATAATTACACTGAATTATGGTTCTTACCCATATAAACTAGCAGTTTTATTTAACAACAAACAATTTTAGCAATTGGGTGAAGGTTGGGGCACATGGCCCCTACCCCTAGCTGTGTGACACACCATGTGAGCAAGGTTCTAGGAGGGAGGGGTGCACGGATAGCCCAGCCCCTAGTCCTAGGCAACCCACATGACCATCACCAGAGCTACTGCAGTTAGGTCCAACCATGATGATGTGACTCCCCACATGACCATAACAAGACATCGATAAGAGTTTTTAATTTTTGTAAAGGGGCGAGAAACTTGGCCCAATCGCGAGTCATATTAAAAACCAATATGAGCAACACCAAGCCTATGACCTAAGAGAAAGACTAGAAAATTTGTGCTGAGGGGTTATTGGCGTGATTAAGGAGGTGAAAATATGCACCTTTTTTAGTGGGTCTTCCGTTATTCCTGTGTCAATTTGTCATTCGATGGTCTACCAAAATAAGGGATCTGTAGCCTAGTTAGCCAGTTTTTTCCATTTTGCGGGATAAATAGTTGAAAAATGTTAACTTGGTCATTTGTTAATATTTTTTAGCCCAAGAAGAGCCTACACGGGTTTTTTTGGGTGTTCCGGACACAATGGAAACATTATTTTTATGATTTGAGCATTATATGTTGAACAATTTGTAGATCCAATTCCTTTTATGTTGTAGACAAAGGCTGTGTTTTGGGTTTTTGAGATAATATGAAAACCTTTTTTTAGCATGGAAAGAGCTTAGGCAAGGGTTCTCAAGCCTTCCAAAATCATCTACAACAATTGTTTCTTCATTAGAGAATCAGTTTTAGTCTATTCTCAGTATGATTGTGCAGAAGGACCATTTCAACACTTCATTATGAAGCAATTGATTTTGTGCTTCTTGATCTCAAAATGAGTACAAGGACATGTTACCACATTCAGTGCGAGAGTCATATTCTTTTGACACCATATTTTCTTTGCTAAAGGGAGTCAACCTGTGAGTGAGATTTCTCTGAAGGAGACCACTTCTTTGAAGCAGAAACGCTGCCACTCCAGAAGGAGGTTTACTCTATGAGTAAAATATTTATAATCAACTCTTTTTGTTGTTGAGATCAATAAACTGGCATAGGCATTGGTGCAGGGCCCAGAGACATATTCCACACTAGATGAACTCTGTTATCAATTAGTTGTTCTCTTCTTCATTTTTACGATGTTGGGTTTCCTATGATTTTGTTTCATCTTTAAGTTAGTTTAAAAATAACTATTCATCGTTGAACAAATTATGAACTAAGTTAACCTTTGAAGATGAAAAATTTTAAAAACTTGCAAAGTGTCAGAGGATGCTAAATTTTTATATCACCAGTATCAAAGCAGGTTCTTCCTAGATTGCAAACAAGGGAGAAAGTTTGTAGTAAGCAAGGCTCCTAGAACTGAAAGAAATGAATTGTTATCCAAATGTAGAACATGTAGTTGAGAAGATTGTTTGATGTAGAAGAGGATGAGAAGAAGAAATTGCACCTGATGTTGCAAAATGTTATTGAAGAGCAGACTAGGGAATGTTTAGATATCAAAGCTTTCCCCAACGCTTGACAAGTTTTTGGTCATGGGATGATTAATGTTTGTACCCTTTTTCGAATGAAGAACAATGCTTATATGTTAAATCACAAAAGTGGTTTTTTTTATTCTTCATCTACCACTTATTCTACAAAAGAGAAGAAGGAGGAGATGGCTAAGCTTTAGGAAGAGGACCAAGAGTCACAAGCAAAAAAGGAGGTAAAATCTACTTCATGTTCAATTCGTTCTCTTAACAATGTTAATGCTTCTTTTGCATCATTTGAGAAACATACCAAGGGTATTTGTATGAAATTGTTGAGTAAAATGGGATACAATGGTAAAGGTATTGGAATCCATAGTCACATAATCATAAATCCTATTGACGTGATAGTAAAACCTCGGCATGAAGGATTGGGATATGTTCAAGAGGAAGTTGGAGAATGCTCAAAAAATGAAAGGTTAAGAAATTATTCAATTGTGAAATTTTTGAAAAAAATAAGTAATTGCAAGTTGAAGGAGTATCATATCATGATGATGACGTTGATGGGAAAATATCTCCAAAGAGAGATGAGAACTTAAAAGGAAGAACTCAGTCATGTTCTTCTCTTCAATCAAGTTTTCCTCGCCATACTCATAATACAAAGTACAATCATAAAGGGTATGAACATCCTGATTATTCAAAAGATTTCTATGACTATGCGCAACGTGGTGATTTGAATCAAATATTGTGGAATGTGTTTCCTTACACTATTTGTCATGCACCTAACCTGTATCGAAGTACCAAAAAAAAGAAATCACTAGTCAAGAAAATAAATATGTTGATTGGAAGTGAAACTAGGACGGAAGATCCTTTTCCAAGTTCAAAGATATTTTTTCCAAGAAATGCTCACAAGAACCTTTGTACCCATTGCAACATAAGCGAGAATTGGATCAAAAAATGCTGGAAGCTGCATCCAAATATACACCCAAAGAAGGACAAAGAGTTCATAAAATCACCTAAGAAAGAGAAGGAAGAACAATGTGCAAGGCACACCATAACCATCTTTGAAGCACATCTAGAAGAAAGCAAAATTCAAAAAGAAAACTCCCTAGCCTGGTTGCGTAAGCAATGGTTGGAATATTTGTCTAGTTAAGTACTACATTTATTTTGGATGTCACATGTTGAATGTCCCCAAATCTGGGTATTTTGTAAAAGTGATGTTGGGAATAAATCACTTTTATGCAACAATGTCTTCTTTGGCATTTTCTGTTATTCTATCTTATTGATGAGTTCATTTGTATGGGAATTCGAGCGTCAAATGTATGAAATATTGTAAAAATTCATTTCCTTCATGGATATTGTGGTAAAAATCATAAACTTTGGGATGAACATGTTCATTACTTCAAGCATGCCTACGATCATGTAAAGCACTCATCTACGCAAGTATTTCTATTTGAAGCGTGTTTGGGTTATTTTCCATAGTCTCCTTTGTATTTTATCTTTGGTAAAGATTTACAGTGACTAGACATAGTGATTTTGAAAAAGTTAAGCATCTCATCGAACAAATGTAGCTAGTACATCAAGTTGTACAATAGCAGTTTGAGAAAATCAAATCAAAGTACAAAGCAAGGCATGGAAAACATCAATTTCATCATGATTTCCAAGTGGAAGATCAAGTCTGCTTGTATATCAACAATGATAGATTTCAAGGTGAATATTGTATTAGCCTCTAATAATTGATGATCATTAATAGAATGTTCATATTCCATCTATTCAATATTTGTCTCCCATTGCGCAATTTCTAAGCCCAATAGGTTTCCTAGCTGATTTACGCAATTTCGGCTGGCTACTGGGCTTGTTGTCCCAGAGGGATTGCGCAATTTCTAGGAGCAATAGATGACTGCTACCCAGAATTGCGCAATTTTTGGGCTAAACAGTTGTCGTAGAATGAATTGCGCAAATTTTGAGAGGAAAATTATCAGGAAGAATTGTGAAATTCTAGAGCCCAACAGGGTGTCCAACTAGATTTGCGCAATTTCTAGAGGGGAGGATGGTTCCCCTCTAGAATTACACAATTCATAGAGGGAGATGCTCAACCAGCAATTGACACTAAGTCTAGAAAGTAGCTTGTGAAGGCGGTGGAACAAACTTGCATGCACAGGCTGACAAGACTCTATGAAACAGCTGACGCTAATGTGTTTGATAGTGAAAGACATGCTCCTAAGGATGGTCAGTAGGGAGGCTCTGAAATGAAGCTAAGGAAACATTTTGGAGGGTGGTTTTAGTCGTTAGAATAGTACAGTTGGCCACCATAGTCCTGCTTGTACGATTTTCTTTGCAGCTGCTCTTCCCACACAATGTCCTCTTGCAACTCCTCCATGCACTGTGGCAAGGATACTTTCTCGTTGATACTCTTGGACGTACCTACACAATATTTGATCGAATCTCATTTTATATAAGTGTCCTACGACAACGGAGAGATCTACAGCCTGGACCACCAATTATTTTTTGTTGTTGTGTCATATACGCTTTAAGAGTTTTACCCGCAGATAAGAATTGGATTACGTCTAAAAAATGTTCATCAGCGATGCACACAAAAAAGAGTCATGCATCACGCAATCCTTCCTCTATATTAGTAGGTTCATCACCAGTCTCAATACGTGAGAGGTGATCTGGACTAGTATTCAGTCGTACTGGCTTCAAAATAACTTAAAAGTCATGTTCTTGAAAAAAAAGCAGCCATCTACAAATTCTTGCCCCCAACACATGCTCGTTGACCATGTACCTCAAAGCAAAATTGTCTGTGTACATTTTGGAGTGCACACCCAAAAAATAGTGCCTAAATTTCTAGAGCGCATACACCATTGCTAATCCTTCATGTTCTATGGTCAGCTAATTATTTTCTGCCTTCAATAAGTTCCAGCTCGTAAATGCCATCGGATGGTCGATATCACATTCACCTGGTTGGGTTAGCACAACTCCTAGTGCTATGAAAGATGTGTCTTCAAGTACATGGAACTCCTTCTTCCAGTCAGGGAACATTAGAATAGGTGTGATGACCATTTTTCCTTCAAGACATCCAAACTCTTCTGGAAATCATTGTCCTAGGAAAATGCCTCATCCTTTTTCAACAATTTTTCCTTGGTTGCGGTGATTTGTACATACACTTTGATGAATCTCCTGTAATACCATGTGTGGCCCAATGCCACACGCAGTTGTTTGACATTCTTTGGAGGCTCCAGATTAATAATCACTACAATTTTAGCAGGATCTACCATCAACCCTTTTCTTACAGACAACATGGCCCAAGCGTATCCCATAGGGTATGTAGAATATGCATTTCTTTAGGCTAAGGGATATCTGGTACTTTCATCAAGCATCCAACATGAGAAAATATTGGGAACATGTCCCTTTACTAACCCAAACATAGTCCAATCATCAAAATAAACCTCCAAAAACTTTGAAAGCTATGAATACCACCCTAGAGAAGATTGCATGGGAATTTTTAAATCCAAAAGGAATAACTGTATACTGAAAACAACCCCATTCAACCATGAAGGTTGTGTTACTTTGATCCACCGATGTGATCTTGCTTTGATTATACCATGAGAACCCATCAATAAATGAATAGGATTCCTGACCTACAATGTTTTCCAATACTTTGTATGTGAATGGAATAGGAAATGGATCATGGACACAAGTGTCGTTCAACTTCCTTAAGTCTATGCAGATCCAAATATCAGCCTTCGTCTTCTTCTCTTGAACCACCATAGGACTAACCTAGTCTGGTTGCTCAACAGACTCAATAATCCCGTTGCAAGCATACTATACAATTCTTCGCGCACTTTTTCCTTGTAATTAGGATTCAATCGATAAGGGCATTTCTTTCATGGCTTCGCATCTAGCTTTGGAGCGATCTTCATAATTCCCAAGTCACTTACTATCCCCTTTAGATTAGAGAACTTGGTGGGAAACAAGTCCTCATACTCCCGCAATAACTCCGCAAATTTGTTTATCATGTCTTTGTCCCAATAGTTGCCTATCTTTGCAAACAATGGTTGCACTCCCGATCCAATATTCACCTACTTAGTCTTCAAGGGCTTTGAGAGATCAGGGACTTCCACCTTAGGCCCTGCGACTTCGTATTGTCCTTCTGACTCAAGAATATTGATGTTCATAGGATCTTCTTCACCTTCCTTGGTGGTCACATGGTAACATTCGAGTGCATGGTGCAGCTGTGTACTCCAGTCTGGTTGTACCCATCCAACAGGTTCTTCTGGAATTCTAAATACTTCAGCGCTGATCTCTTGTAACGCTTCATCGATACACTAAAATCTATCCTCAAAAATGAATGTTAGCAGAAAAATTTCTTTCAGAACATCCCATTCTGTGGTTTTATGTTGCGGCTCTGTTTCTAGATACCAGTTCATCATAATCATATCAAAAGTGTGGAAAAACATATGAACCCATTCTGGCTGTGGTTCTTCTCCCCATGCTTTCACCCATAGAGCCAGATGCTTGTGTGGATCGTCCTCTCCTATATATTTCTTTGTAATTTGGGTATTGGCATACCCAAACATAGCTTCATTGTCCATCGATATTCCTTCCAATCTGCAAAGTTCTTCTTATGCATACCCCACCATCTGGCAAGCGAAGCTCTCAACGCGATGTCTAATACCTGGAACCGATGTTCCTCCAGTACATCCCTTTCAAATTTATCTAGAAATAAATTGGCATCTTCTAAACCATCATAATGCGGTAAATTCCGTACCTCAATGGATATACATTGGAGTGAATTGGTAAGATTGTTCCATCATAGTGTCGATACCTCATGTAATCACTTCTACCAATGTTCGATCTCCTCATTAGAATCTGAATTGTAGGAGTTGTCCCTTTACCAAGTAACCCACCCATCTGCATTAGGGTTAATCTAATCCTCATCCCTCATAGTGAGCTTATAAATTTGATTAATATTATCTTCCTCATAATAATCTCGGACTAGTTCAGTATATCGCACATCGTTGGATGGATCTAATGGAACAATAACCAATAGTTCCTTTTTCTAGAATGCCATGCTGTGCTTCTTGAGGTTGATGAATGCATTCATATCAAATTCCCAATCAGTTCCAGGCAGACCTGTGTATGGGTTAATGTTATCCACTATTTTGATAACTTCAAAATTGGTTATGGCACACACCCCTTCAATATCCACAGTTACCCCATGTAGGCACCCCATAGGAATATTTTGCTGATTCGCCATTCTCAACTGGATTGGGGACCGCTGTAGCATTGGTTTTCCCATTCATTCCCAGGTTTTCTTTGGCAAAACATTTGCATCAGATCTTAAATCAAGGATCACTTGGTCCATCTCAAATTCTTCGATTTGGGTAGTTAATCACATCTTGTGGCTAGTCCTTTTCTTACCTTTGCCTACTTTGTGTACTATGCATTGCTCAGGTAGGGTCTTATTCATTCTAGTAAAATTGTCTATCATATCTTGCAGTCCCTCTACTACTGTCTTATCCCTTAAGAGCTTCATGCAAGTTTGTAAAAATTGTGCTAACAATTACGGGTCTTCCTCCTGCATAGTACTGACATCTTCAGGATTCCACGTGCACATATTTTGAGCCCTTGATGTGGAAGCCTCTGCATCTACGAAGATCTTCTTCGCCTCCCTAAAATTCTCCCTTTCTTTACTCAAATTGAATCCAGCTTCTTTACCAATAGCCTTGCTTACCCACCCACCTTCCTTTGGTTGTTTCCCTTTATCCTCCCCAGTAGCTATATTACTTCGCGTAAAAATATTAACATCGTGTCCATCTTCACGTGGTTTTGACCTCATCATTTGGATGTTATGAATAGGTTTTTGGGTCTGGGTCTTCTTTTCTTGCATCTTTGCAATGAGCATGGGACAATCTTCTATGATGATTGAACTATCGATAATATTGACATGAGGGGTCCATTGGATTTTGACAATATCGAGCAAAGTTACATGGTTCTCCACAGTTGTAACAAATTATTTGGCCACAAACCCTTTTGACTCCTCCTCCTCAGCCTCTTCCTCACCCTTGGAACACTCTGTGTGCTGCAGTTGCGCCTTGACCTTGTTGAGGATGTGCCTTCATCTGCATTCTATAGGTTGGGGTTCTGCCCATCATTA
The DNA here is from genome assembly GCA_000404065.3 of Pinus taeda. Lineage (NCBI taxonomy): Eukaryota > Viridiplantae > Streptophyta > Pinopsida > Pinales > Pinaceae > Pinus > Pinus taeda. The sequence goes on along the minus strand of APFE031423850.1, from coordinate 280,479 downwards.
TTTGTTAGCTCTGACAGTGGTGCTCATCATGACTTAGAGACTTACAAAAAATGAAAAAAAAATGTTGGGGAGTCTGCATGAACTTCTACAATAAATGGAAATTATCTGTCATATGTTGTCTTGTAACTTGGCAGATAGCACACCACGGTACCACTCCTGTACTTGGCCTAGTGGTGTTTTCTAGCTTGAGGGGGATAGTTCCTCCCCCAACAAGATAATTTTGATATAGTGGGAAATGGTCCTTGTCATGACCATGGCCCTTACATTTCAAACACCATACATCCGTGCGAACCTCATTCTAGACTTCTTTTCCCTTCTTGATGCTTTGCAAATCCATATGGAGGCTAGCCAACTATGATTGAATCTGCTCCACCCCCATATTCTTATCCTGAATAAATGAGGCTTCCAATTTCATAGCAATCTCTAGCCTTAGCCTACATTACAATCTTATGTTGTGATAGTGGAAATCTCAAACTGGGTAGTACCAAGGCAATATATCAGTGCTTGTGTTGGTAATCAGTGATCTGCATATTAACCTATTGGAGCAGACATTTCAACTGTTGATCAAAGTCCCACGCGGACCCATTCACCTTCTGTTATATCTCTTTGACCTTTGTTACTGATTGGGCTTGTGACTTATTTTTCTTGAATTCATTATTTAGCGCATCCTTCATTTTCTTTAGTGTCGCATTTGGATGAGTTGAGCAATATTTAATATACCATCTCAATGCTTCATCTTGCAACACTGTAACCAATTGTGCTTTCTTCAGGCCATCGTCTATTATCTGCCGTGACTTCCACACAACATCTATTACAAGCCAAAATTGTTCTGGGTCTTCGACCCCCAGACCCTTTAATATGGGCATCTTCATAGAATTTTCCATGTTTAATAGTGGAGGTGGAGGTGGAGGTGAAGGTGTCAGTGTAGGTGTGTGAGGTGGAGGTGATGAAGGAGGTGGAGTGGATGGATGTGGTATTCCAACGATACCTTGATTTACCATCTGTAGTGCACCTTGAAGCGTTTTTAGAATACTAATTTATTCATCACTATTAGACTCTCCCAAGAGAGGATTGTACTCAACACCTGAATCTAGATCCCTTTTGAATGTCTTTCCACTTTGCATATTTGCCATCAAGTTTCTTCTAAACATTAATTCAATGGAATAACCCTTTTCTCACTCAATAGCATCTTAATACAAGATTTTAGGGACTTCAGATACTTACCTCTTGGTCCTTTGAGAAAACGGTGTTCATCTTCACTATAATTGGCAAATGTATCGATCGTGAACTCAGTAATGAATATACCCAAAATGCTATTGATCCAGTAATTGATAGCCCTCACGAGCTTCTTTTCTGAATCTTCCAGACACCTTAACAACTCTGGAGTCCACACAATAGAGTTATTCAATTTCCACGTACCTTGATTTTCTTCCAATTTAGAAAACCATTCATATAATTTGCACAGAAAAGAGAAGAAAACAATTTTGTGTTTGTTTTTATATAGGTGTCTATTCAATCACTCTTCCTTCAACAAGCCCTGGTTCCTATTTTCCTAGCTTGAAAATTCGTGCAGCTTTCAGTCTATCCACTTCTCGATCTTCTTCTTAGTAGGGAACCATTTATTTGACATCACACATTCCTCAAATAGATCCCGGTCCTAAAAATGGAACCATTTTTTTGCTTGAGGGGGTTTGGTGTGAGGTCCAGAGTTAGCTGCGCCAACTAACAAAAGCCTACATTGTCGGCCCCTTCAGCGACAATCCGCATAACGTAGGCTACAGTCTCACTCGAGGTAGTATTGGGGGATGAAAGAACCAGGTTTATGCATCCAGAGGTCTATGTCATGTGTTTCCATTACTTCTAGGGATTTATTCCAACCTTCACAAACATTAACCCTTGAAACATGAAAATTACAGTAACTTACAGAAAAAAGATCTAAACGTTTCGCTAAGTGTTATAAGCATTCATAACATCATGTAATTGACTATATCTACCAGTTTTGCACATCTATTAAGCATGTCTCATAATAAATTGCAGTAAACAAAGTGAATGCACAGTAAATTCAAAAGTAGATATAAACACACAAATGCACAGATGTTGCTCCAAAATAGTATTTATTATGTTCGATCTTCCATTACAGACTCCTTCTTCACTGCACACATGGATGCAGGGGCTCGCACACTCAGCTACCGAGTTACAAATGTCTCCATGCACACAACTACAGGAGCCTTCCCCTTCCCCTAAATACAGAAACATAATATTCTGACTTAGATCACTTGCTCCTATAATCTTAGATATTAAATATCTCCTATGACTCTCTATGACTCCTTTTTGTAGCATCTTCCCTTACAATATCATGGTTCGTGAACCATGGGCGGGTCATGAAACAGCTTAACTTATAACAAACTAAGGGGCTTTTACCTTCCTAAAACCCCTTTGACTCCTAACAGCCTTTGTGCTCTGCTCCTCAAAATGCGGAGACTTTACAATAATGAAAAAAACTATTGCAAAATTGACCCAGGGGACCCTATCCCAACAGTAATAGAGACTCTATTTTATACTAGAAAAGTCATTAAGTGTTCAAGTCCACACATTGGACCTTCCCAAATCTTGTCATAAAAATCCCAAGAGAAAACTTGCAGTTCAAGAACAACAAAATGGGAGAGAAATATTGTTTTAAGAACTTAGTTGGAGGTAAATGTTATGTTGGGTAAAAAGAAAAAGGAAGCACAATAAGAGAGAAAAGCATGCTTTAAAGGAAAAAGGGGATACTTTTTCCTAATTAAAAGTAAAATGCTATGTAATTAAAGGGTGCAGACTGTAACAACCCCAATGAAAATTCCATGTAATAAAGTAAATAAAGGCAAAATAAGACCACAGGTAATGCACACATATTCCAAGGTAAATGTTGGGTAGGACATCCTGGCATGAGTGTTCATTTCAGTTTATTATTGCTAAGGAGATAGGAAAAGGAAACGACAAAGGAATTTTTTGCACATTTATTTATGAAGATAAAGGAAATTAGGAAAAAAGTAAGGTGCAAGGTCAAAGGTTGCATGTGAGGAGTAAAATGAAGGAAAATAATGGAAAATGAAAAACATAGAGGCCTCATTGTTAAAAAGGATTTTGTGGATCAATTGTGAGGCTCTTGGTCAGTGAAATTTCTTGGATCAAGTTTTGATCGGGTTTTTCTTTGGAACAAGGAAGGAAAAGGAAGAAAAGGAAAAGGAAGGAAAGAAAGGATCAAGGAAGAAGAGTAGGATCAGGTAGCTTCAACAAGAATAGTTACAGGTGACCTATTGCATGTGTGATTTCCTAGATGGTTTGGACATGCATGGATTTACATGTTGGTGTATGGTTCTCATGCTGTCAATGGCATAGTTTCTCTGGATTATGACATTGGTTTTCAGCCTAGCCTTGCTTTTTTTTGTATGTCATGTTGTGTTGGGATTGTATTTTAGTTTTGAGCTTTGGTTTACTGGACGGATTTCGGAATCTGGGGTGGAGGTGGTCTCAAGGTTCATTCCCAAAGGCCTAGTAATCCCTTGACCAATTTTCACGAGATATACAATAAATCCCAAGGGAAGAGTCTCAGTCTAGGGCCTAGTGATTCAAGTTTGTCTAGCAATAAAGCTTGAGAGACTGGTCTCATTTTAGGGCTTAGTGATCCGATATGGATTGCAGCAAAGCCCGAGAGACAAGGAGAATAAAAATTCCTCAAGGATAGTGATGGATTTTGGATGGCATTCCATGTTCAGTTTGGTTGTGATTGGAGCATCAGTTCTAGTGTAATTATGGTTTGGTGAGGGTGGAGGTGGTTTAACCACTCAATTCCCTTAGTTGTTTTTGGATCGCTTTTTCCATGGGATCCCACATTCATGGTTGGAATATATCATGGGGGTGACTAGATGAAAGAAATATTTGGTTCAGCCATGTCTACGGTTGGGTGGTATGTGTAAGCCTTGAACCTAGTTGGATTTTCTTAGATAAATGAAAGCTAAGTTCTCTTGCTTTTTCACTTGTTTATATGTGAATTTAATGGTTTTATATCTCTGATATTTACATGGTTTTATGTTGGTTATAAGCATTCTTAATTGACTCGTTCATGTCATGGTTATTTCATGTATTTACTTGTGGATATTAAAATGATGGATGCAAGTCCTAATTTATTTCATAACAGTTCCAAGGATAAGGTGGTGATCCTTCTTGTCATGTTTCACAAGTGCTTTCAGTCGTTCATGCTTTGTCTTGTATCCGAGACTTGTAGGTTGTATTGATGCCAAGTGTTTGATAGAATTTCAATCCCAGTTGTGGATGGTCGAGCTTAGTACTAACGTTTATTTATGGTTTATTAGCTTTTTCACCATGTGTTTTATGGATTCTAAAAGTTATAACAATTTCTAGGAAGTGGCCGGAATTTTGGGCTAGAAAAGTGTCATGAATTCCGTAGATGTTAGCACAAGCTTGCTGCGAAAAGTCCCTAGACACTGGCTTGGAGGCCTGCGAGAGCGTCTAGAGATGCCTAGATGTTGGCATGCCTATAGCATGAGAGTTTCTAGAGGTTAAGATGCATAAAAGGACAGTGGGACCTAGGGGCAGGAGGTTTAAGTGGTTGAGATGTCTCCTGGGGTTGTTGTTGCGGATGTGTAAGGTCTGGTTGATGTGTTCTGTCAATTCCATTTCCTTAAGGTTGAAAAGGAAGTTGAATCCATTATAGTGGCCTCTCTCATCACATGTTTATCTTGGTTGGTCAATTGCTTGGGTAGATGTGGGAGGAGGGGGTGTTACAAACTGGTATGAGAGCATGGTTGCACTATCCTTAGGTGAATGTGTTTTTCATGCATTCATGTCAATTGCATATGTCATTCTTATGCTTGTAGTCCATGTGCTTGTTGAATTTGCATGGTGTTGATCATGCTTGTAGTGATGTCTTCATGTGAAGATTGATGGTGTTGTTGTGGTATGTGTCGTCATGAGTTTATGGTTGTATATGAATTTGTTATGCATGTTGGTGTCTATATGTTGTCATGAATGCATTGTCATGGTGAAGGTTATTGTGTATGAGGTAATTACGTGAAACTAGCTTATCATGATGATATTTGTATATTATGATGCCAATGTATTGGCTGAGATAGAGCAGAAGGAGAAAATCATCAAAGTGAAGTTGCAACATTGGACTTGGAGGCAAGAGTATATTGTCATACATGTTTGTATGTTGGGCATACAGGTATGTAGGTTAAGGATTGTTATATGCTTTTTGGTTATGTGTATTTCTTTCATTCTATTGATGTTATGGTTACATATATGATAGATGCTAGTTGATTAGTATAATCATGTGCACAAGCGTCAGATAATCGTAAATTATAGTAAGTTGTTTTTATATGCATTGTTGGTGTTGTTTTACATTATTTGACTTGATGATTATGTTATATGTTGTTGATGAGTATGTTATAGGATAACTTGTTGTTGCTATATGATAGTTAGCTTGATGATTAGGTTTATAGCATTAATATCTTGATGTTACATGTATCATACTAACCTAGGTTGGCCTATGCAGATGGTTAGGGTTATGCCATTTAGGTATGAATCAATATGATGTGATAATATGTTGTACTAATCTAGACTGACTGTGCAGATGTGATTTTTATGCATGAATGACAAATGTTTATGGGCTTATAATGTGAACATGTTAGCTAGTGACTATTATGCATATCATGACCTTATTCTTGATTTTGACATGTTGTGAAGTTATGTCATGCTAATCTATATTTATTGTGCAAACAAGATTGCCTCCCCTGAGATACATTAAGGTATGAGCTTGCTTATGTCGTCTACTATGTGCTTGAATACTCGATTATGTCGTCCATTTGGTGTTTGATATTTGGTATCTATTATGTCCTCTATCTGTTTTTGAATGTTTGATTAATCGCATGATATGAGTATGTATTCAAATGATATTATTTTAATATGGTCGTACTAAAACATATGTGTTGAGACAATTGATATGTACTTCAGTGTAGTAGGTGACATTTGTAGGATTATGTCTAATGACTATGAGTTGACTATGGATTATGACATGATTGTTAGTCTTGGTAAAGGTTGATTGTGAATTGATAGATATGATTGTCTTGATATTTGGAACATGTGGTTGACATGTGTGAGAAGTTTTAGGAAACATGTTTGGTATTAGCGTGACAATGTAAAACACAATGTGTTTATATAACTAACAATTGGGTGATGTGTCAATATATAGTAACACTCAATTGCAGTAAGGAAAAGGTCAAAGAAAGGAATTGGGAAATAATTCCTTTGGCTATGTTTGGAAACCCTAATTCCAAACAAATGAATGTTTGGCATACAGGAAGTCTTCATAAGCTTGATTTTGTCTAAAATTATGTGGATATGTGCTAGATTCATGAACATATATTTGACAAGTATATTAGCTAGTATCAAGTTACAGGTGGATCTGTTAAAGGATTGGAATCCCTTAAGAGATGGCATGGATGTGCTCAGTTGAAAGAAATTTGCCTGACATAGCAAGGGAAGGTAACCAGTGTATTTTATTTGTTGTTCTTGATTGCGGTTTTGTTTGCATCTTATGCATGGCCATGCCACTTTGGTTGTGGTGTTGTTTTGTGGTTATTGGTTTTCACGATCTTCTTCTTGTTTATTTCTTGGATTTCATTTTATGTTTTGAGCCTTGGGAATTCATTTGGGAAAGAAGAAAGTTAATGGAGCTCAGGGAGAGCTGTGTGGTACCCAATAGGTAATGTAAGACATGGATGAAGCTCAATTCATGAGTAAGCACAACAGAAGGTAAGACTATGATAATCGATTAAATTAGTTTGGTCCATTGGTTTAAATGGATAATGGAAGTATAGTCATGAGAAAGGTAAGAGCGAAGGTGAAGTAAATGGATCTGAGTCGTCAGATGCCTTAACTATGTTGGGAATAATTTTTCTCAATGTTGTGCATAGTGTGCACAAATAAAGGGATTTTTCTTAACTTGGACCTTATGATATATGGTAATTATTTTATGATCATGATTATGCTAATGTTTATATATGTCTACATGTATGTATGTATGTATGTATGTCGTGTCTGACGTGGTTATCATGGATCATTGTTGTTTAATGCTAATATTTATGTGTATATATATGTATGTATGTATGTTGCTATCTAACAGGGTCATCAGGAATCATGATTGCTTTATTTTGATGTTTATAGGTATACATGTATGTATGTATGTTATTGTCTAACAGGGCCCCTAGGATCATTCTTGTGGAGGAATGATTGCTTATATAGGTGAATAGCATGGATAAGTTCCTAATTTTGGGAGGAATCAAATGGGAAGAGTAGTTATGACAAATATATGAGGTGAGTATCATGTGGATATGAATTGATATTGTATGATGGTATTATGCCTATGTTTATGTTATGACAGGTAACATTGAAGGATACATCAGCAAAATGAAAACAATGTACTTGCGGCATGCTAGGATGAGCATGGATGTTGGAGAGATACTAGAAGCACAGTTGCTTAGTAGAGGCAGTGTGGTTTTGGATGCGTGGTACTACTATTGTGCATATGTTGTATATGTTGTACATGTTGCATCTGTGATGTTGTGTACAGGTGGTGCTGTCTATATATAGTGTTTGTACATGTTGTTTATGTAATGATTATGTACAAGGTGGTACAGATAGTGTTTTGTGAATGTTGCATATGCAATGTTGGGTATAGATGGTTCTATGTACATGTTTGATATGCGGTGTTGTGTATATATGGTATTGTGCACATGATGGATATGTGGTGTTGTGTGCATATGGTGTTGTGCACATGTTGGATATGCAATGTTGTGTACATAGGGTGGTATATACATGTTGTATATGCAGTGCTATGTACATATGGCGTTGTGTTCATGTTGTACATATGGTGCTATGTACATATGGTGTTGTGCACATGATTGTAAAAGTGGTGTTGTGAGCAAGTGGTGTCGTGTACATGTTGTACATGTGGTATTGTGTACATGTTGTGTGGCGTTGTGTACACATTGTGCAGGTCGTGCTGTGTACATGTGAGGATGTGCACACATTGTGTATGTGATGCTTTGTACAAGTGGTACTGTGTACATGTTGTACATATGGTACTGGTGTACATGTGGTATTATGTGCATGTCGAACATGTTATGTTGCGATCATGTGATACTATGTATTCGCATTGTGTAGTCATGGTATCATCACATGTGTACTCGTTATGTTTTACTTTGTGTAATTATATGTATTGTGTGGGGTTGTACATCGGGTATAGATGTGTTGTGTTGTGTTGTAAACTAGGTGTAGGTGTATGTATTGTGTGATGTTGTACACCAGATGTAGGCATATGTATTGTGTTGTGTTTTACATTGAGTGTATATGTATGTGTGGTATGTCAAGTGTAGGTGCATGTATTCCATGGGGTGGTATGTCATGTGTGGTTATATGTGTGGGATGTACACTATGTATATGTGCACATGGTTGAGGAGAAGGCATTACGTGTTTTTCAAATGTGGCAAATGATATGGAGTGCGTACAGAATAAGGAAAAAGGTAGAAGTGTAGAAAATATTGTAGATTCACAAGCTAATGAAATCTTCTAAAGCAAGAGACAAGAATCTGCTTCTACTCTTTACAGTGGAAGTCCATAAACATCGAGAAAATAATAATCAATAGAGGAAGAGAATCAAAGGCACATAACACAATAAATATACGGGGAAAACCACAACTCAAACCCCACTATTTGTTTTGTATTAATCTAGAAAATGAAGATCAAATTACAATGCGTGTTCTCTCTAGAACAATCCTAGCACTCAACAAATTCAATCTCCAACTCATAAGCAAGCTCAAGGGAAAATCTTAGCCTCTTTCGAAGCTCTCCAATTCTATATTCCAATGTGTAATTCCTATGAAGGATAGATTTTATTTAAAGGGAAATAAAGCATCTAAAAATAGTGCAGTCCCTCAAGGATTAGTTACTAATTGCATGCACTATCAGTGCAACTCAAAAAAATCTAAAACAATTAGTACACTGTCCTCGCACTCTAGTCTCAACTAGGTCATTCTCAGAATCAACATGCATGAGTTTCTAACGAGTAAATATTCAACTAAATAGAGTAGCACTGGTGGAGTTCATCAGTGTCACCACTGACTATTAACTCACTATTAGTTGTCTCAATCAGTTTGAGAACTAATTCAACTGAACTGACTCATGAAACTCAGTCTTCTAGTTTACAACTCACAATTAAATCACAGTGGACTCCTACAAAGTAAGGAGAATAAATACATGACTTCAAAAATACTTCCAACTTGAATGTCCTAAGTTAGGTAAGTTTGTTAAACTTAATTTAACTATTTTAACTTGCTATGAGAATAGAATTCGAATTTAATTCACAGTTTAATTCAAGGACAAATTAAACTGGAATTTCTTGTTGCCATTTCTCAACACTCCCTCTCAACATCTTACCTTCAACCACTATGTGATACAAGTTTTCATCTTCTTCACTCTTCATGAAGCCCAACCCAGTGAAGTAGCTATTTATTCTAGTGTACCAAGCACGAGGTGCTTGCTTCAGCCCATACACTACTCTCTTGAGGCAGCACACATTTAAATCATGGTCCAAGGTTTAAAAACCTTTGGGCTTCTTTATGTACCCCTCATCCTCAATCATTCCATTGAGGCAGGAAGTATTCACATCCATATAATGGATCTTCCAAGCCATCTATGCTAATAGTGCCAAAATATATCTAATTGATGAGTACCTTGCAATAGGAGCAAAGGTCTAGTCATAGTCAATCCCCTCTACCTGTGAAAAGCCACGGGTAAAAAATATGGCCTTATGCTTCTCCACACTACCATCTACAGCTTTCTTTACCTTGTAAATCCAACGAGAGCTCACAACTGACTTGCCCTCTGGTCTCAGGACCACATCCAAAACATTGTTTCAAACTATCAAGTCATACTCCTCTACCATCGCATCAACCTAAACCAATTACTGCGTTGCTTCCTTAAAGGAAGATGGCTCTGTCATGACACATGCACCCATAAGTGCCATGTATCCACTGTACCTCTTCAGTGACCTCCTCTATTTGTGCTGAGAAGAGGGTGCTCCCACATTCTCTTGTGCATCATCTAACAATTTGTTAGCCTCTCTAGTGCGCTTTCTTCCCTCTCTGGAAGACTCTGCCTGAGTAGATCTCTCCACTCTCTGAACCTCTGCATGTGGCTTCTCCTCATCAATTTGATGCCCCTCAACCTTAGGAGCTTAAAGCTCCTCATCCACATGTATCTCGAGCTCCCTCTAAAGGTAAACTCGAATGGCCTTCTCCTCATCAAACCTGCTATCTCTACAAACCACTGACATTAGACTAGTTGACATGTACACCTGACAGTTTTTGGGTGTATCAATGTACCCCACAAAGATCCCCAACTCCGCTATTGGCTCAAGATTCTTCCATGCATATTTAGTCACATGGAAATACAGCGACGACCCAAAAATCTTGAAGTGATGAACATCTAGCCTCTTACTAGAATAAGCTTCCTCTCGTGTCTTCATCTCAAGTATTTTATGTTGGCTACAGTTCTGAACATAAACTGTTGGGTTGCATGCCTCATCCCATAAGTGTAGTGGTAGGCCCTGATCATGTAACATCGCCCTTTCTGCCCCTACTATGCTCATGTTCTTCCTCTCGGTAACCCCATTCCGTTGAGGGTTACGGGGCGCCGTCAACTCTCATTTAATCCCTTCCACTACATAGAAGTTCTTAAACTCATTAGATACATACTCACCACTATTATCACTTCGTAGAGCTTTAACCTTCTTGGTAGAACATTTCTCTACCAATGCTTTGAACTCACAAAACTCTGTGAAATTTTGATCATTAATTTGCATAAAAAATACCGAGCATTTACGCTAATATTCATCAACAAATATAACATAATACCTATGTTTGGTCGTTGATCCTGTTGAGAATGGTTCACACACATATGAATGGACTCTCTCGAGAATAGACTCTTCTCAACTTTCTCTGTCTCCAAAGGAAGAGTTGGTGTATTTTCCCAAAGTACAACCCTTGCATGTATCAACATGCTAAAGCGTACCTTTTGGAAGACTAGTAGAGATTTGCTGCAATATATTCAAAGCCCCATGATGCAAGTGGCCCAATTGCTTGTGTCACAACTCACGGACATCTTGGCTCAAAATATTTTCCGCTTTTGAACTCAAAACAAAAAATCCTCTACCTCTGTCTTATAGAGCTTTTGAACTCGAATCCCTATCTTCTTTACTTGACCCATGGCTATGTGTTGAAGGAATGCCTTTCCCTTCAAAAATATCATATCATAGCCTCTATCCTCAAGCAGTGATCAAAATTGGATCCTAAAACACTCTCTAAGTTTTCATAACTCTGTAAAATTCATGCCAAAGTTTCAAAGACTTACAAAGGTCGCGCTTAACAGGAATACCCTCGAAATAGTTGTAATTTGTGAGTAGCGCAGAGCAACGAGGACCTTCGGTCAAGCGCGCAAACTGTTTGCCCATGGTAATGCGTGCTGCCACGAAACAACAAAATGGGAGCTCTTTTGGAGAAATGGTGGAGGTTTCTCATATGCAATTAGCGACAAGTCACTAGTCACATATCACCGGGAAAACACCTTAGTGAAGGAAAATCCCCGAGTGAGCGGAACCGAAATGTCAAAAAAAATATGGAATTCGTTGATTCTGTCAGAGGCGGGTCCCACACGAAAATTGACATGATATCGGAAGGGCTTCGAATGGTAAGCGGTTTCAACCGAGTCCCACTCGATGCCACACACTAGGTGCCACACGTCTGGTGGAAGAGAGAGAAAATTTCTCACATCGGATGGGTAAACCTTGTGCAACCTGCTCGGCTGACATGGACAGACACCATAGGATCTAGAGGCTCCAGATCGACGGCGGACATGCGATCTGACGGATGATCAGATTCAACGGGGTAAATAGGCCAAGTTTTATAAATTTTTAAGTCTGGCATGAACGATGAGTTTGCAAGAGAATCATGTTTGCAGGAAATATGGGAGTTAAACAGAAATAACAACCGTTCAAACATTTCCAAGAGAACTGACACTCAGTTCATTATGAAACATGTGGCCACCTCCCTATGAATCGTTACATAGTGATGATGATGTAGAATAGGGGAATTCAAACGGACAGAGGCAGGAGAACCAGAATGCCAGGATTCAGAAACAAACAGTCAAAAAGCAGTTTGGCTTTAAAGCCACAAACTGACAAAGACAAAGCAAGTAGCTAGAAAGCAGTGAGAAAAGCGAGCAAGAAAGCTAAGAGTAGAGAACAGAGAAACTAAGTCGAGCTGACCTACAAAGCAAAGGTAGCATCGAGACAGAGCCAAAGAGAGTCAGAGAGTGTGTGCACTCCAGAGAAGGCTTGAGAGGTTCAAGTGAACTCCTTGGCATAGGCCTGTCATGTATGTGTCTCAGATTGGGCTCATACCACTGTGACTAGTAGAGGTCAAGTTTCAGTAAGGAGAGTCTATGTACTCCAGTCCTACTGATTCATATCTGTTGAGTGAGACTCAAATTGAGCTCACTTTTGTAAAAACTCTACTTTGAAAACATGATAGAGAGGCCACCACTGAAGGCTGGACCAGGAGACATAGCCCAAGAGAATTGGGTGAACTCCTTATTAAACTTGTTGTACTACATGTTTTCCTGTTGTGTTTTCTCTAACTACTTCAATGTCTATGTATTTTTCAATCTTACCGACCTATTTCATAAAGTAACATAGGCACGTCCATGCACATGAGTCTGTAATACATTTAATTCTTTGTCCTGGATAAATTTCAGATCAAGTGGTATAAGAGCTCTAGGTTACTAATGTTAGACAAGATTGTGTTGGATTTTGTTGTTGAATGCTAACTAGATCAAAGCTCAAATTAGGAGAAGAAGAATTGGTTGAAGCTAACCCTAAAATTGGAAGAGTATACCCTGAGACGAAAATGTCAGAAGAAAACCCCTTGGAATTAGACTCCCAGTTCTTGGAGGGTTTCATGACCATGAGAGCCATGGTAGAGGAAATGCATAGAGAATTTAAGAAAGGTAGAGAAGAAGATTCAAAAAACTCCAAACGAGATAAAGGAGTAGAATAATCTCTCCTCCATGAACACTCTAAAGGCAAAGGGAAAGAAGAAAAACTTCCCACACCTCCTAGTAGCCCTGAAAAAAAAAAAGGAAAACAACTTTGATTAAATTAGATGTTAAATTTGATTTGCTGATATATGATGGGGAGTTGAATGTAGAGGAGTTGGATAATTGGATTAGATAGTTTTATGTTTATTGTAGACTGTAGAGCATCAATTCAGACAAGAGTAAGATTCAGTTGGCCAGCCTACGCCTTGGAGGCACTTCCTTGGTATGGTGGGAAGGCAGGACACACGCTGACATGAAGAAACATGGTAATTCTTTCTATCTGGAGTGAATTTGTTTCTGCAATTAAAAAGCAATTCTATCCACTATCCTATATGTAGCAAGCCATGATGAGCTGACAAACTCTTCACCAATTAAAAGGGAAAAGTGTACAAGGTTACACTCAAGAATTTAGGAAAAGAGCTTTGATTCTAGGAATTTCTTTAGACTCACTTAAAACTTTGTTGAAGTGTATAGGTGGTCTACACAACTACTCAAGGCACACTATTCTCATGTTTAATCCCACTAGCATAGATGAGGTATCTGTTTAGGCTACACATCTAGAGGCTAGAGGAAAGAATGTGAACCCAGAAGTTGGGGGATCATCAAAGCCCACTGCAAGAAAGAATAAGGAGAAAAGAAAACAAAAATGGAAAGAGAGGAAGACAAATATTGTACAAAAGAACAAATCTTCATGTGCTCACTATAAGAAGGATGGGTATGATGATGAACACTGTTGGATCCTGCATCTGGAGCTGAGACCCAAGAAGTTTGAGGGCAAAAAGAAGAAGACTATTGCACCTATTCAAAAGGATTTAGGGTCAGACTCAGGAGATGAAACAACAATCACAGCCATAGGTATAAAAGGTAAAAATTCTGAAGCATCTACTAGTAATTCTGCACAATCTACTGATTATGAAGAAAATGAGAGGAAAAGGCATGAGCTTTTTCATATTCGAGTTATTTCCAAGCATCAAAAGATTGATACTTTTTTTGATAGTGGCTCACAAGTAAATTTAATTTCTGAAGCAATTGTAAATAAGTTGGGATTACTAACCACACCTCACAAAAAGTCATATCCATTAGGTTGGTTATGTGATAAAGCATAGCTACAAGTGACTAAACAATGTAAACTTAGGTTTTCTTTTGGGTCAACATTTGTAGATGAGGTTGGGTTAGATATAGTTCATTTGGATATATGTGGAATTATTTTAGGAAGTCCTTACTTGTATGATAGGAAAGTTGTTTTCTATAGAGCTGAAATCAAGTATCAACTCGTTAAAGATGGAATTGAATATATCATAAGAGCTGAGAAACTCAAGAATAGTTATACTCTCATAAACTTAGGGCAGATGAAAAGAATTGTAAATTCATGTAAACAATCTTTAATGGTTTTAAAGGAAAGGAAGCCTAATAAAACCAATGTTTTGAGGACTGTGATGCTAAACAACAAGATGATTTAGAAAAAGTTGTTTCAGAATATGATATACTATTTCAAGAACCTAAAGGTCTGCCACCCAAAAAGGAAATAGTACATGAAAATAATTTGTAGCAAGATGCTCCATTGCCTAACATCGAAATGTACAGGTTGTCCACTTTAGAGAATGCAGAAATCAAGAAGCAGTTACAAAATCTGCTCGAGAAAGGGTTCATAAGACCTAGCACATCACCATGTGGGTTTGCAATTGTCTTGGTGAGAAAGAAAGATGGCTCATGGAGAATGTTCATTGATTACCGAGCACTGAATAAGATAATGATCAAAAATCATTATCCCCTTCCTCGCTTAGATGATCCATTAGATTAGTTAAGGGAAGCTGTTTATTTTTCCAAGTTGGACTTGCATAGTGGCTATCATCTGGTCAGAGTTGCAGAGCAAGAGGCAAGGAAGACTGCTTTCAAAACAAAGATAGGATTGTATGAGTGGTTGGTTATGCCTTTTGTCTTAACTAATGCTCTTGCTACTTTCATGAGAGTAATGAATGATGTACTCAGATCTTTTCTTGATGATTTTGTCATTGTATATTTGGATGACATTCTTATATTCAATAAAACATGGGAAGAAAATTTAAAGCATGTCAAGCAAACTCTAGATGTTTTGAAAAGAGAAAATCTTTATGTTAAGCTCTCAAAATGTGAATTTGGCAAAACATCTTTGAATTATTTGGGTCATATTGTAGGGGGGGGTGAATTGAAGATAGATCCCTCTAAGGTTGCAGTCATTGTAAATTGGCCTAAACCCAAATCTGCTATAGAAGTTAGAAGCTTCTTAGGAACAACACAGTATTGGAGAAAGTTTATTTCTAACTTCTCCTTAATTGCAGCTCCCTTACATTCTTTAACAGGATTGAACTAGGTGTTTCAGTGGGGAGGAAAATAGTAGAAAGCCTTTAACACCTTAAAAGAAAAGATTTGTATAGCACTAGTACTAGCACTACCCGATCTTCAAAGACCATTTGAGATTGAAATAGATGCCAGTGACTATGCCATGGGAGCAGTGTTGAAGCAACATGGTAAACCCATATGTTATCATTCTGAGACATTTAATTCTGTAGTAGTTAACTATCCCACATATGATAAAGAATTGTATGCATTAGTACAGAGTCTAAAAAAGTGGAAACATTATTTAATGGGCAAAGAGACAGTTATACATACTGATCATCAACCACTTCAATATTTACACTACGAAATTAAGTTGTAGTGATCAAGACAGTATAGATGGATGGGTTTTCTACAACAGTTTCATCTAGTCATCAGATATAAAAAGGGTGTACACAATAAAGTTGTAGATATGTTGTCTAGACCAATCATAAATGCATCTACTATACTTAAGCATAATTCTGTATTGCATGAAAGCTACTTGAACAATATTCTCAAGATATAGATTTTAAGGATGTATACGCAACTTTAAGTCTCGGCAAACAAGTAGAAGAATTGGATTATCATGTTAAGGACGAACTCTTGTATCATTTTGGAAAGTTATGCATTCCACAAGCTGAAAGAGTAAAGATAATTCGAGAAGCACGCACTTCTCTAATATCAAGTCACTTTGGTGTAAGTAAAATAGTTGCACAACTGCAATGATTTTGTTATTGGCCAAGAATGAACGAGACGGTTTCTAGATATGTAAGAGGATGTACCATGTGAGCTAAAAGAAAGCCCAACAATGGAAAATTAGGCTTGTACACTCCACTACCAGTTCCTTCTGATCCTTGGGAAAGTGCTTCCATGGACTTTGTTGGGGGACTTCCTAAATCTAGAAAAGGTCATGACTATTTATATGTTGTTGTGGATAGGTTCAACAAAATGTGTATTTTAATACCTTGTAACAAACAGATTACAGTTGAACAAACTGAAAAGTTGTTCTTTCAACATGTATGGGTTCATTTTGGATTACCCGCCTCCATTATATCTGATCGAGATACCCGCTTTGTGGGGAAATTTTGGTCGAGTTTATGGGAATTGATGAACACCAGACTGACGAAGAGCACATCTTTTCATCCGCAAACAAATGGCCAAATAGAAGTGGTCAATAGGACAGTGATCCAGTTGCTTAGAGGCTATTGTAGCAAGCATCCCAAAATTTGGGATGAACACTTATGTTATGTGAAACATGCTTACAACCGAGCTAAATATTCTTCTACACAAAGATCTCCTTTTGAGACCTGTTTTGGTTTCACACCAAGCTCTCCCTTTGATTTCATCTTTGGTAAAGACATAGCCGTTGATGGACACTGCGATGTGGAAAAGGCAACCAAGTTCATCAAAAAAATCCAAGAGATTCACCAGGAAATATAGGAATAGCTGGAAAAGAGCCAAGCCAAGTACAAAGCAGGGCATGATAAGCATCAGATGGAACATAGTTTCCAAGTTGGTGATCAAGTATGGTTGTATATCAGCAAAGACTGAATGCAAGGTGAAGGTAAGAAGCTAAAGCCAGTAAGGTATGGACCTTTCAAGATACTTTATAAAATTGGTGAGAATGCTTTTCGCCTTGATTTACCAGTTTACATGCACATCTACTCAATTGTTAATGCAGACAATTTGAGACTATTTGAACCTTCATTAATTGAAGATCCTATAGAGCAGATTCAATTGCCTCCTATTGATGATCTGTTGCCTAAATATCTTAATAAATGGCAAGAAGATATAGTTCTGGATTGGAAGGTCAGAACTACGCGCAGAGGGGATGTTGAGTACCTCAAGATTGGACTCAACGGTTCAAAACCAAGCAGTGCAAAATGGATGGAAATTGGGCAAGCGAGGAATCAATACCCTAACTTGATGGATGCTTAAAAACCAACTTTTGGTGGTCCAAAAGCTTTTTCAGTAGGAAGGCCGTGATCCGAACTGGATCCTAAAACACTCTCTAAGTTTTCATAACTCTGTAAAATTCATGCTAAAGTTTCAAAGACTTACAAAGGTCAAGCTTATCAGGAATACCCTCGGAACAATTGTAATTTGTGAGCAACGCGAAGCACCGAGGACCCTCAGTTAAGCACATAGACCGTTGGCCCATGGTGACGCACGCTACCACAAAACAACAAAATGGGAGTTCTTTTGGAGAAACGGGAGAGGTTTTTGATATGTGATTAGCAACAAGGAAAAGCCCCGAGCGACCGGAATCAGAAAGTCAAAAACCATATGGAATTCACTGATTTTGTCAAAGGTAGGTCCCACATGAAATCCAGCAAGATATCAGAAGGGCTTCAAGATGTAAGCAGTTTCAACCAACTCCCGCCCAATGCCACACATTGGGTGCCATGCGTTCGGTGGAAGAGTGAGAAAACTGCTCACATCGGAAGGGTAAACATCATGCAACTTACTGTTGGATATGGGCAGAGAGTATAGGATCCAAAGGCTCCAGATCGACGACGGACATGTGATCGGACGGATGACCGAATTCAATAGGGTAAACAGGCCAAGTTGTATAAAGTTTGAAGTCCGGCATGAACGATGAGTTGGAAAGAGGATCATGTTCGCAAGAAATCTGGGATTTAAATGGAAATAGAGATCGCTCAAACATTTCCAAGAGAACTGACACTTAGTTCATTATGAAACAGGTGGCCACCTCCCTGTGAAGCGTTACACAGTGATGATGACGCAAAATAAGGGAATTCAAATGGATAGAGGCAGGAGAACTAGAACGCCTGGAAGCAGAAATGAATATTCAGAAAGCATATTGGTTTTAAAGCCACAAACTGATAGAGACAAATCAAGCATCTAGAAAGAAGTAAGAAAAGAAAGAAAGAAAGTTAAGAGCAGAGAATAGAGAAAGTGAGTTGAGTTGACTTGCAGAGCAAAGACAGCATCGAGACAGAGCTAGAGAGAGTCAGAGAGTCTGTCCACTCCATAGAAGGTTTGAGAGGTTCAAGCGAACTCCTCGGCATAGGCCTGTCATGAATGAGTCTCAAATTGGGCTCATACTATTGTGACTAGTAGAGGTCAAGTTTCAGTAAGGAGAGTCTGTGTACTCCAGTCCTACTGATTCATATCTGTTGAGTGAGACTCAAATTGAGCTCACTGTTTTAAAAACTCTACTTTGAAAACATAATAGAGAGGCCACCACTGAAGGTTGGACTACAAGATGTAGCCCAGCAACATTAGGTGAACTCCTTATTAAACTTGTTGTATTACATGTTTTTCTGTTGTGTTTTATCTAACTGCATCAATGTCTATGTATTTCACAATCTTATTGATCTGTTGCATAAAGTAACATAGGCACATCCATGCACATGAGTCTATAATACCTTTAATTATTTGTCCTCGATAAATTCCAGATCAAGCATGGAAATGGGTACCAAGTTCTTTGTTAGTCGAGGTACATGCATAACATTATTCAAGGTGAGTGGAGCCACATGATTCCTCTGAAAAGTAATAGTGCCCACACCAGTAAAATTATACTTACCGTCATCACCCATCTCAATATGCATCTTCAGATCTTTCTCCTCCAGTTCACTGAATAACTCTTTGTTACCAGTCATGTGGAAAGAAGCTCCACTGTCTAAGTACTAGAAAATTCCCATCATTGAAGACACCATACATGAAATGAGAGAAAAGTCCAATTCGAATTGGGAGGCCAAAGCATCACCCACCGCTCCTCCTGAGGACTTCTCCTTGGACTTCTTCAATGGACTATTTGTAGAAAAGTGTCCCATATTCTAACAATGAAAGCATTTAACTTTCTTCAATTCCACCTTCTTACATCCATGATAAGAATATGACTTGGATTGGGAAATTTTAGCTTTCTCCTTCCTTGCCTTAATCACTAAGGCATAATTATCTTCGTTATCAGTGTTTGATGAAGAGCCATCCTTGGTTTTCCTCCTGATCTCATCCTACATCAAATCCGACCATAGTCGTTCCCAATATGGTAGCTTCTCCCGACCATTGACAAAGTCTTGATAACTACACCAACTCTTTGGGAGTCCAAGAAGAGAAAGGCTCACCATATCCCCTTCAGAAACTGTGATTCCAACACTTCCAAT
Organism: Pinus taeda; assembly: GCA_000404065.3. Taxonomy (NCBI): domain Eukaryota; kingdom Viridiplantae; phylum Streptophyta; class Pinopsida; order Pinales; family Pinaceae; genus Pinus; species Pinus taeda. Next base: position 260,782 of record APFE031423850.1, on the reverse strand, counting down.
TTCATCCCGACATTGAGTGAACTTGATCATGTACTTTGGAATTGTCTCTCCTTTATCCATCTTGATTTTACAAAGTTTATCCTTTAGTGGCAACTTCCTTTGATCACTTATGTTATGATACAAGCCGTCAATGTTTTCCACATATCATGCGATGACTCCTTTAGATGGAGACACAATACAATATGGTCTCGAACTCCCTCAAGGATTATCTACATTGCGTTCTCCACACATTTCTTCCATTCAGCTAGGTTCTATGCATCAGTGGATGTTGGCTTAGGAATTTCTTGTTCAACAAACTCGTTCAAGCCATTGTCCTCTAACACAGCCTCCATCCTGTCTCTACAGGCTATGAAATTTGACTTTCACTTGTAACCTAGAAACTCAAAACTTTGAAATCTCCTCTATAAATCAGATTTTAAACCAACGATATCTCCCTCATCCGAACTCCGAAACGGCCAACTATGTTTTCTAATCTGGGCATCGTTTCCCAAGGAATCCATATCTACAATTTCTTTCTCAAAATTTTACACATAAATTCTCATATCTTCTCTGCAAACGCTCAGCCCAAAAAATAATCTTGCTCTGATACCATGTAGAACATCCTGTAGATTCACAAACTAATGCAATTTTCTAAAGCAAGAGACAAGAATATACTTCTACTCTTTATATCGGAAGTCCATAAACATCAAGAAAACAATAATCAATAGAGGAATAGAATCAAAGGCACATAACACAATAAATATCCGTGGAAAGCCACAACTCAAAACCCCACTATCTTTTTTGTATTAATCCAGAAAATCAAGATGAAATTACAATTTTTGTTCTCTCTAGAACAATCCCATCACTAAGCATATTCAATCTCCAACTCATAAGAAAGGTCAAGGCCAAAGCTTAGCCTCTTCACAAGCTCTCCAAGTATATATTCCAATGTGTAATTCCTATGAAGGATAGCTTGTATATAAAGGGAAATAAAGCATCTAAAAATAGCGCAGTCCCTCAAGGATCAGTTCCTGATTGCATGTACTACCAATGGAGCTCAGAAAATCTAAAAAAATTAGTATAATGTCCCTGCACTCTAGTCTCAACTCGGTCTTTCCCAAAATCAACATGCATGAGTTTTTGATGAGTAAGTATTCAACTAACTAGAGTATCACTAGTGGAGTTCATTAGTGTCACCAATTACTGTTAACTCACTATTACTTCTCTGAATCAGTTTGAGGACTAATTTAACTGAACTGACTCATGAAATCGAATCTTCTATTTTACAATTGACAATTAACTCACACTGGACTCCTACAAAGTAGGGAGAACATATACATGACTTCCAAAAGACTTCCAACTCAAATTTCCTAAGTTAAGTAAGTTTAATAAACTTCATTTAACTATTTTAAGTTGCTATGAGAATAGAATCCAAATTTAATTCAAGGACAAATTAACTGGAATTTCTTGTTGCCATTTCTCAACAAGTAGGTAAGGATTGATTAAAGGATAAGTATCAATATTTTATTTCAGTTTTATTATGCATGTGATTTATGATTTTGGTCTATGATGATTACACGTGATCTATGATTCTTGATTATGATGATTACATGCGATTTATGATTTTAATCTATGACATTTGTGTTTTGAGATAACCTGATGTGATATGTTTATACATGATGATTTGGTCAAATATGGTAGTTTGACTTGTTGTGATAATAATTAAATAGGATTGCAAGTGTACCTTATTGACAAGCTACCAATGAGGTATGATGTGTATTTATTTCAATTTATTTTAGATATAATGGAAGGTATGTGGTTGGTATAGGAAGCACGAAAATGTTCTACTGGGTGGACATTGTATGATGGTTTGAGGTAGAGAGCATGATATGACTAGTATGATGGTTTGAGGTAGAGAGATACCTTCGGTTTTGTATATTCTGATATGAGGAAGCCTTTCCAAGGGATAGATCACTCAAGATAAGGGATTCTGGGGAACTTGGAAGGTGAGTGACTACATGGAATGGGTGATGAATTGCTCTTGGGGTTGTGTAGCAAGGAAGGGAATATTGCAGATTTATTTGCTTTGGTCATTAGCATTTCCATATGGAATCAAATGCACATTGGGAGTGCACCTTGGAACAATGAGCTGGTAATTGTTCACTGAGAGGACAAGTGGCGCGGGATTGTAGCACTGGACATTGGATGCAATTTGACTGTGGCAGTGGATTTTGGACTTCCTATGAAGGAGGTGAATGATGGTAGTACTTTGAGGGTGGAGGTGTGAGCCTTTGGATTCCCTTATTAATTGATATAAACATTGTATTCGTTATTTGTTGGTTTATAAAATGTGCATATGTGTATATGTGATTATTATTGTAAATATAGTAATGAGTTGTGTTATAAAGCTCTAGTATGCGGTATGCTGTCATGTGGACATGATGTTTTTATTTTGAGCAAGGAATTCATTGTAAATACTACAACGAGCTAACTTATAAATCTCCATGGGAAATATGTTTTCTTTTCAACATTTTTACTGAGGTCTTGGTGTGGTTTAACACCGAAGACGATGTTCCCCAAGGGGGAGGGTTCTGTAACATCCCTGGTGAAAATTTCATGTAATAAAGTAAATAAAGGTAAAATAAGGCTGCGGGTAAGGGACATGTACTCCAAGATGAATGTTGGGAAGGACATCCTAGTGTGGATTTTAGTTTCAAGTTATTATGGCTAAGGAGATTGCCAAAGGCAATGACAAAGGAATTAAAAGGAAAGAGGGTATTTTTGTCACGATTATTTATGAAAATCAAGGAAATTAGGAGAAAAGTAAGGCGAAAGGTCATGTGTTGAATGTGAGGAGGAAAATGAAGAAAAATAATGGAAAATGAAGAAAAAAGAAGCCTCATTGATAAAAAGGCTTATGAGGATCAGTTGGCAGGCGCTTAGTCAGTGTAAGCTCTTGGCTCAAGTTATGCTCGGGTTTTGCTTTGGAGCAAGGAAGGAAACAAAGGATCAAGGAAGAAGAGCAAGACCAGGCAGCTTAAATAGGAATACTTGCAGGTAACATATTCCAAATGTGATTTCCTATCTAGTTTGTACATGCATGGATTTGCATTTGGTGTATGGTTCTCTCGTTGCCTATGACATGGCTTTTCCAGATTATGATAATGGTTTTCAGCCTAGCCTTACCTTTTTCTGGATGTCATGGTGCGTTGGGATGTTTATTTTGGTTTTCCAAATTGATTTAAGAATCTAGGGAAGAGGTGGTTTCAAGGTTCATTCCCAAAGACCTAGGAATTCTTTGACCGGTTTTGGCAGGATACATGGTAAAGCTTGAGCGAGGAGTCTCGGTTTAAGGCTTAGGGATCTGGGATTGGATTGTAGTAAATTTTTAGGGACTAGTCTCAATAGTGATCTAATATTGGGTTGTGGTAAAGCATGAGACACAAGAAGACAAATAACTCCTGAAGGATAGTGATGGATTCTAGATGGAATTCTAGGTTCAGTTTGCTTATGATTAGACCATCGGTTTTGGTGTGATCACGGTTTGGTGAGGGTGGAGGTGGTTTAATCTCTTGACTTCCTTTGTTGTTTTTGCATTGGTTTTTCCATGAGATCCCACATTCATGCCTGAAATATGGCACCGAGGTGACTGGTTGAAAGAAATATTTAGTTTAACCATGTCTATGGTCGGGCGGTATGTGGAAGTCCCAAACCTAGTTGGATTGACTATTATTAATGAAAGCTAAGTTCTCTTTCTTTTCCACTTGTTTATATGTGAATTTAATGGTTTTTATACCTCTAATATTTACATGGTTTTATGCTCGTTATAAGCATGGTTAATTAACTGGTTCATGTCATGGTTATTTCATGTGTTTACTTATGGATGTTAAAAAGATGGATGCAAGACCTAATTAATGTCATAACAATTCAATGGATATGGTGGTGATCCTTCTTGTCATGTTTCATAAGTGTTTTCAGTCATTCATTCTATGTCTTGTATCCTAGACATGTAGGTTGTATTGTTGTTAAGTGTTTGATATAATGCCAGTCTTGGTTGGGGATGGTCAGGTTTAGTCTCGAGCTTGATTTCTAGTTTATTAGCTTTGTCATCATGTCTTTGATGGATTATGGATGTTATAACAGGTTATGGTCAGTGATCGGAATTCTGGGCTAGAAAAGTTTCATGAACTCCACAGACACTAGCACAGGTCTGCTGGGAAAAGTCCCTGATGCTGGCTTGAAGGCCTGTGAGACCATCCAAAGGTCCTTGGATGTTAGCATGCCTATAGCATGAGAGAATCCTAAGGTTAAGATGTATAAAATATCAATGGGACCCAGGGACAAGATGTTTGAGTGGTTGAGATGTCTCCTAGGGTTGTTCTTGATGATGTGTAAGTTCTGGTTGATGTGTCTGTCAATTCCATTTCCTTAAGGTCACCAAGTAGGTTGAATCCCTTATAGTGACCCTTCTCGTCGCATGTGTTGCCCCAGTTGGTCAGCGACTTATTTATATGTAGGAGGAGGAAGTGTTACGCAAACCCTAAAAGTAGGATGAAGTTAAGGACAAAATATATTGGGAAGAATTTTAAAGATACAACTCAGGAATACAACAATGGTTGTTATTCCTGGGGGAAAGAAGTCTGAACTCAGGTGGGGTTGTTAGTGCTAGGTGGTTGGTTGGGAGGAACATGCTCTCTCCCTATGTTTTCCCAAGCTATTGGTTACAGTCATATAATTGTGATTTTCTTATAATTGATGAAATATAAATATGATTGATAAATTATATGTGTTATTATGAGTTCTTTTGAATTTAATGATTTCATGCATGGGCGGAAAATTAGATAATTGGCTTATACATAACGATGCTCATAGAATAGTATTATATGTATATTCTAAAGTAAGGAAGTGGAATATTTAACTTAGAATGAATTATTCATTTGATATATATATGTTCTATTGCATGTGAGTTAAAGTTTGAAGATTTAAGTTTAAGTGATTCACCCTATTCCATAACGAATTAAGATATAGAGTAGGAAGAATTAAGGTGACTGGATGGTAGAATTCCACCTTCAGGGAAAAAATGCCAGTGAAGTTAAAATATAGTTGCATGCATGAAGTATGATATTAAGTCAGTAAAAATCAAGTAGAAGCATATCAGAATTATAATATATGTTACAATTATTTTTTATGTAATTAAATGAGGATAGGAATTTTGTAGATGTAAGAAAAAATGAAATATCTAATTATTACCAATGCTATTTAAATACATGAATTTTTGTTTGTGAAATTGGTCAAGACCCATCGTTTAAGTTTGGGAAATTATAGAAAAATTGTGTATTAGCATAATGTTATCCCCAACTTGCTATAATGAGTGATACTTTAAGTAAACGATCATGGAGGAAGTATATATAAACAATCTAAAGTAATTACCATACAAATTATGTACAAAGTACAACCTTCAAGTGAAAGTCAAGAGGCATAAATTATAATGAATTGCTACACCAAGGGTATAATAAAAATGGGAAAGTTAAAAAGGACATTCCACTATAGCCAAAGGTTTTCCTCCTCGCATGCAACTTGTGGCATTTCACCTTCTTTTTCTCCTAATTTCCATCATTTTAATAAATAAAATGCCAATTAATGCCTCTTGCCTTTTCAAACCCTTTTCCAATTTCCTTTAACCATAATAAACCAAAATGAACACCCACTAGGATGTTTTCCCCAACATTCATCTTTGAATATGTGTCCCATGACCATGGTCTTATTTTTCCTTTCTTAATTTTATTACATGGATGTTTAACTTCAGGTTGTTACACTAGTTTGCTGGAAAATTCAGTAAGTGTGAATTTTATCAGAATAAAATCTAGTATTTGGGACATGTACTTTCTAAGGAAGGGATATTTGTTGATCCTGAAAAGGTTAAATCCATTCTAAGCTAGACAGTTCCTAAAGACATGGCATACATTAGATACTTCATGTGTATTACTCGGTACTATGAAAGATTCATTGAAGGATTTTCTAAACTAGCTTACCCTATCACTTCATTGCATAAAGGAGTAAAGTTCAATTCGACACAAAAGTGTAAAGAGAGATTTGATAGGCCAAAAATATTATTAGCAATAGCCCAAATCTTGAAAATTGTTGATCTAAGTAAATATTTTTATTTTCTGTACATATGCATGCCTTGAGGTGTTGGTTGGTGTGTTGATCCAAGAAAAGTATGTGGTTGCATGTGAATCAAGAAAGTTAAAATCTCATGAGAAAAACTATGTTATTTATGATCCTGAATTACCTGCAGTTATAAATGTGCTAAATATGTGGAGGCATTACTTGTTAGGGAAAAAGTTTACTCTTATTATTAATAACATTAGTTAAAGTAAATTTTCAGAGAACTTAGGAAAGGTGGATGGAGCACCAAATGCACTGAGCATGAATGTAAAACAAATTGCTAAAATTGTTGTAAGCAATGAAAAAACATATTTTGCAGACACATTAAGGTAACAACATCAAAGGATGAAGTTTATGAACAATTGGAGCATAATTTAAACAATGAAACAATGTCTAGCCATGCAGAAAACTAGGTTGGGTTGGTGCCATTCAGAAACAGAATATATATTCCAAATGAACCTTCCCTAAAGTAGTTGATTTTAAATGAACATAAAAAGAAACAATTTTAATCCCACCCAATCTTATTGAAAATTGATTATAGCTTTAAGGAAATAATTTTACTGACCAAGTATGACAAGAGAAGTGCTTGAGTATTTGGAGAGGTGTTTAGAGTGCTAGCAAGTTAAGGTGGAATAAAAACACCCAACTAGACTGCTAAATCCTTTACCCATTCTAGAATGGAAGTTAGAAATTATTTCATTATATTTCATTAGTGTGTTACCCAAAACCAAGAGACAACATGAATCAGTTATGGTGGTGGTGGACAAGTTAAGAAAATTAGGGCACTTTATACTTGTCCAATCCACATATAAGGTAGTGTAGATTGCGTACATTTTCATGAAGGATATGTTCTGTTTACATGGCATATAAAAAACAATTATATCAAACACGGATGTTAAATTACTTCTAATTTATGGAAGACACTTGTTGACGGTGTTGGACCTGCCAACACGTTAGGGGATCTCCCTGGTAAGAAGTCCCATCTAGGCCTCAGACCGTTTGGTGTAGGAGTACTAGCAGTGGGTTGTACGGTTTTGCCTTGGCCACAACGGCGTATAGAGGAAAGTAAGATATCCATGTTTGTAGCAAGTGTGTGACATATGCAGCAAGTCAAGGAAGGTGCATCAATGGTTCTAACACACGGAGTGTGATGTGAGTGTGCCCCTTGGAAACCTATGAAAGTACGTGGCTAAGAAGGGAGCACACGAGCAAAGATGCATCACAAAATGGAAAGAATGTAAGCTAACAATCCAAAGTGATGGTAAAACCAACAACACATTTCAGTAAGATTCATACATACTTATATAGAAAAGTCCATACATGCATGTGTAAGCAAAAAAATACACATATCATTAGAGTAAACAAGTTAGCTGAAATACAATAACAACATATGCATGAAACGTGATGGATCTATTATATTAAGAAGTGAAAGTTCCAATCATACACTACAACCATGACCAACCACTAGTTCCAATAGCAGAACATTATAGTCACTACCTCCTGCTCCTCCAAAGAGATATACTAGCTCTGCACTGTGGAGAAGCCAAGGCTCGTTACAATACTCTCCAAGCTTTCTCTAAGATACTCCTATCGGAAGCTTGGATGACCAAAAGGTTGTACAATGAGTTATGAGGTAGTATAAATAGAAAGGGGTGGGGTGACCCTTGACATTTCCCTTTGTGACTGTTCACCTACCCTCATGAATCTTCAAATACTCTATGACTCTTACATTTAGCTATTGACACTTGGACTACCACTAAACAACATGTTACATCCAATTTGCACATGTACCCACGTGAGACAAAATAGGCTTGAGAAAGCCATGCAAGCTATCACTAACAATTGGACAGTTGTGTTGAGACCAACTCTTTGACATCCTTTCAATGATCGATGGTGGTTAATTGATGCCAAGCTTGTTCTTCCATGATGGTGTCCACACACTCAATGGTGACATCTTGCTGAGAGAGAACTCTTGCCTTCATTACATTCGGGTACACTGATATGGCTACTTTTTCCAACTCATTTGATAACATGCACATCATTGTCTTGAGTGCACCTGGACCAGCAACATACTGATTCATAGTGTCTACGTTGATCTCTGAGTGTGTTTTGGTGACCATGTGAATCAACTTGTCAAAATGCCTGTTTAGCTCCAGTCAGACTTGCTTCTTGTCTTCACTTCAGTGAGTGTGCCAAATGGGTGAGATCGCATACATGCGCACAATAACATCCATGCTCCTGAACACCTTTGCATGTGACCGACATCACTGCTCACCCTGTCTGCTCCATGCAAGCTACTGGATGGGTCCATAACCTGTATGGACGCAGTTTCATCGGTCTATGCATGTTGCACCTCTTGTTGTACCTGTTCCAACTGCAACTCCTTCTCTTGTCTATGTAGCTCCTATTCTTCACTGAGTTGCTACTTCATCACCTGCAAGTCCTTACCTTTTTCTCCCTCTTTCATCACGCGATCCTCTTGTCATGTCACCACCTCATAGCCTCAATCTCCAAAGTTGTTTTCATCACAGGCGTATCTACTTGAGCTTGCAACATTGTTCTACCTTTGCGCCCTCAACAACCTTCCTCTTGCATTTGTTGCATGCAGGTGTGATACCTTCCACTGCTGTCGATGGTGTTGCTTGTTGTGATGTCGATGCCATTTCATCTTGATATGCTTGTCCATGAAGAACTTGATGTATTCATTGATAGGAAAGTTCATAGACACTTGATTGACGCATCCCCAGTTGTGCTCTAAATGTTGTCTTCGATTCTGCTATACTGGAAGCCATTGTACTTGTGCTGTTGAGAAGCAAACGAATATCTGTGATACCTGGAGATATAACAACACTTATGACAAGCAATCTGTTAGTAAAAAACAAAAATAAGCTGAAGGACTGACATGCAACATACCTGTGTGACTATCTATGAATATTGCACAATTTTCACTGGGACGCTGGGAGACTCATTGTCAAAACTACATAAGGTATAGTGTGGGTTGTCAGGAGGTTGACTAACTGCTACAACTATGCAATGCACAGTCAATCCTCACTTGCTGAGGATTGAAACTAGGAAATGCACAATTTTAGTCAGGAGTGATATGCAAACCAGCAAATTGCATTACGCAATTTATGGGGCCAGCAAGGCACTGCCTCCCAGAATTGCACAATTCAAGCTTGGAGGTCAGTTGTGGGCCAGAATTACACAATTTTTGGAGGGAAGTCAGAGCCTTGACTTCCAGAAATGCGCAATGCTATCCGGGAAAGGCAAGGTTTGGGCTAAAGCAGCCTAGACCTGCCGATGGGCGATTGAAAACCTAAGAAGTCTAAATGCATGGTGATACTAAGTGTAAACAAGAGTGAATGATCATGCATGTAAGAAATAAGTGCAGGATTCAGAAAATGGGAAAGCATGCATGTGTGTGAAGCATGTCGCCACAACAGCGACCATTGGTGCAAAAAGTGTCATGCATGCGACAGTAGTGAGATGCGAAAAAAAAACTCAAACTCTCCTTCTACAAGCTAACATACATTGAAAGGACAACAAGCACTCATTGAAATCAAGTAGATGACACTCACACAAAGCGATACATAAAAACTGACAGAAACGCAGTGTAAGACATGAAAAGCAGACTTACCCTAAAATAGCTAAGCTGAAAATGCCGAAGACTCCTCAATGAAATGTGGGATGTCAGAGCTGCAAGGTCAATGTGAGGAATGAGCTCTGCAGTGTCCGGTTGATGAGTTTTTATAAGATCGGGGTTATGATGTGCATTCCAAAATATTGGAAAAAGCAACACTTGGTGAGAGGCCTCTAAAATGAGCTTTGCATGTAACCTCCAGCTACTAAAAATAGATCCCTAGATCTAGGGATGATTTTTGCATGCTACCTTGGGAAAAGCAATCCATGCATGCAAATAAGTTTTGCTCGGTCATGAAGGGAACTGGTCAACCTGAAGGCACATGCATCGATCTACGAGCCTGGGATGAAAATTTGCACAGTCCCTGGCTTCAATAGGGCTAGCTATCCCAGATGGATTACGCAGTTTCTGCAGTCAACAGGTGACTGCCTCCTAGAATTGTGAGAGCAGTAGTGTTAGGTTAGATTGCACAATTTTCTAGAGGAAGACTGCATGACTGCTCTACACAATTCTGGAGCCCAGCGCGCTGCCAGGCTAATTTGTGTAATTTTCAAAGGGAAGGTTGGTTCCCCTCTAGAATTATGTAATTTTATGAGGGAAGCCTAACAGATTGATTTGGTCAATTCTTGAGTTCAGCAGGCTCACCAGTTGATTTGCACAATTTTTGGAGGGCAGGCTGGTTCGCCTATAGAATAGCACAATTTTCTGTGGGAGCTCCTTGGCCAGCACATGGTCTAAGTCCAAAAATATAGCTTCTGAGGGGAGTAAAGAAAATAACATGGATATATTGACAAGACACTAAGAAATAGCTGAAGCCTATATGCTTGACGGTGCAGGACATGCTGCTAAGGATGGTTGGTAAGGAGTCTTCAAAATGAAGCTAAGGAAAAATTTTGGAGGTTGTTTGTAGCTACTACAACACTTTGCAACACACTGGGAGAATTCCAATTCTATGAATGGACCTTGTTCGTGAAAAGCAAGCCTAATACCTCTAGAATTATTGTTCAATTCTTTGTTCATCTTGGTTTCCAAACTTACTTGATTGTAAGATGTAGTATCTATCAAGCTCTTTTTCAATCGACACACATTCCAAGTCAAGTCAACACAATTGTTTCGATTGGGGTTGAGGGGTATATTGGTGCACAAGCTTTATGGTCATCGGAGTTTTAGTTTCATCTACGGTGTTGCTCTATTGCTAGCAGGCTTGGACAGTACCTCAGCGTAGTCACGTAGGAACACAATCATCACTCCGCTGCTAGTGAACCTAGTCAATACCCTGGCAGATTTACTTGCATCACCTCTCTATGCAGGAAGCCTTTCTCTTCTTTCACCTTATTCATTTTTCATTTTATCAAAATATTCCCATATTTTCATCATTGTACTTAACACTTACTCATTTCAGAGGCAAAAGACGGATCCCAACTTATTGAGAGAAGGAGAGGTTGTTCCTTCAAAGAATTAGTTTATATATACCTCTAACGTTTTTGTTAAGGTTTCTCCCCTCACCTTACTCTACTTGACTGAGATGACAAGTATTAACACAAAATCAACTGACTAGAGTAGGTGACATTAGTTAGCTTGAAAGCATTGTGTTTTCACCAAGGTTCACTTTGAATAGTACGTATTTTCCATTGGCGTATCATGGATTGAAGGTAACAAGTTCTTCATACAGAGGTAGGACGACAGATAACTAAGTATCCATAACTGCACAAGTCTTCTTGTACTTTGCCTTGCTTGATTCAAGAGTTGCAGATAGTCCATGCGAAACTAACCTATGAACGCAAACAGGAAAACAAACAAGAAAACAAAGAAAAAAGTAGAAGTAAATGTGTAAGCAAAGTGGGTAAACAAACAAACAAGAAAGAAATCAAACACACAAGATAACAAAGCAAACATGCATGCAAGAAAACAAGGTAAAGAAAACACTAATCTTACTCCTAAGATAACAATGCATGGGTTTGCTTACGTGAAGTGATACTTCCAATGCAGCCACCAGCGCATTTCTCGACCCATGCTGGTGAAGGAATGGTTCGCAAATAGCGTAGCTGTGTGAACCAACAATGATAAAAGATATAACAATGAAGACAAGCACACTTGGGTTTAAATGTGTCCACGGAACATAAGTAAGTGCAAGTGCATGACATGTGGTCCATGAACTTACCATGGTGTTGTGTGACACTATGTGCAGATGTTAAACATATGCACACTCTTGACTGTGACATGCAAGCAAATGAAAGAAACAAAGACAATGTGTGTCACGCACGCGTGCTTGCTGTGTAAGATTCCTTCAATGCATGAGAAATGGAATCGTGTAGTTCGAGTGGAGGATGTGAAATCTGAGTTTTAGATTGTTCTTTAGTGCATACATATGAGAGATGAGGAGCCTAAGGTGTTTCAACAATTTCCTGATCATAAGTGAAACCAACATCAGGACAGTGAGGACTTGACATAACCATTAGCTCGGGTTGAAGTGCCTCGACAGTTTATGGGGTTTCGACTTCGTCGAAAGCTAGATCATCATAGACCAGTGCCTTAGACAGATTAATAATTGTTGAATCAATATCGTGATCAGATGAAGAAGTAGAGAGATCACGACAATGAAGTTCAGAAAATTCATGATGTTTGTCGGCATCCTCATGCCATAGATGAATCACACATAGGGGTAAATGAGAAGCAAGGATGTTCACCCTATGCATTTCCAGAAAAAGTAGATGAAAAATCAAGTGGATTTTCAATGAAGGATTGGTCCTCTCTGTTGTAGGATGATGGGCTGACATTCGGTGTGTTCTGCGAATGATCAATAATGGGTGCATCCATAGACAGAGATACACATGCCAAATCAAGGATGGCAGAATCATCAAAGATTCCAGGGAAGAACGAAGGAGGCTCAGATGGAAGGGAGTGATCCTTCTCCGAGGTTTGATGCTCAAGCTCCCAGACACACTCTTCACGAATGACAACGCAGGTTGGTTGTGCAACACCAACTCCGTCGATAGCTTGATCCTCATTCACAACAAGAGTAGAGTATGGAATGGAAGAAAACAAGACAATGTAATCCGGAGGATCATCAAAATACAAGTTGGAGGTTGAGGTGTTAGCTTAGGGGGTCCTGACCTAGGTTCAAAGATAGCTGCACCAACCAACAAAACCCTACACTACTGGCCCTTTGAAACAACCTGTGTAGCGCAGGGTGCAGTCTCACTCGAAGCAGTATGGGGGGATGAAAGAACCAAGTTTATGCATCCAGAGACTAGTGTGATGTATTTTAGCACCTTATATTTGCCTTCGCACATATTGATAAACTCTTAGGTCACGTTACTACAATTTTGTTAAAACAATATTCAGACCTTCACAAAGGTCTACGATCAGTCTCTACGACCTTTAACAGACAATTTATCCACTTATGCACATCAGAGAAAAACCCTAAATTAATGTTTGCGTAGATCTACTTAAGTTATTAGTAAACATAACGGAATTCATTAGAGTCTTCACAAAAGTAATTAAACAGGCATTGCATACATTATTAAGATTTATTCAAGACAATTTCACAACATTTGATCAATATTCCATAAAACACATTATTCATCGACAACAAAGAACATTAACAGAAATAAACAGATGTATGTAGGAATTCTTCGGAAACTGTATTTATTAATCTTCAATTCAAGGTTATAGAATGAAACATACCCTATGCACATAGTAGCAGGGGTCCGCGCACTCAGCTGTGGACTCTACGTAGGACTTTGTGAACTCAGCTGCAGAGCCTTTCTTCTAGCTCACCCACTTTTCTTCATTATCACTTACTTTCCCCTATCATCAATTATCCATCTTCCTTCTCAATTTATTGATTGGCTTAGACTCTCTAAAACACACCTATTTATAGCCCTTTTTCATTAAAATCCATTGTCCATGGAACATGGGTGAATCTCAAAACTGACTCAAACTTTACATAAAACAAGGGCCTAAACCCCTTTGACTCCTACTCATCTACGCGCTCCACATCCACAAATCGTGTAGACATTACATTAATTACAAAACTGTATCAAATCTTGGGTTATGTTAACCCCAAAACTGACCCAGGGGACCCCATCCCACTAGGCCCCTAACAGAAATATCATGACTCACCCTCAATTCACTTGGTTGGTGTTGCGATCTTACTGTGAAGATCCCCCAGCTGCACCTGGATCACTGCAACTTTAGCAACGCTCTGCATTGCTGCCTGCTTGACTTCATTAACCAATTTCTCTGTGGATGGTCCTTCTACAGACATCCTCATCGTCTCTTGTTTCTGTTGTAACCCTTTAAGCTTACCCTGAATGGTAGTCGTGACTTGATAAGCTTCCTCCAACCAAGGTTGCAACTTGGCCTTTAGCAAGGCCTCCTTCTTCTGTGCTTCGTCCACTTGTGCTAGGAGCTTCTTTCCTTCCTGTAAATTGGCAAAAGCACTGTGTTGGTGCTATGGAGTATGCAGTTTCCCTAACTTCATCATATTGTTGCTGCATCTCTCTTACCTTTGTGTTCAGCGTCTACAGGTTCAGATCCTCCTGCAGATTGGTCACAAGCTCCACGACCTGCTTGAAAAATGTCGCACAGTCAGTGACTGTGGCATCCAATGTAGCCATGCTTTCCTTTATTGAAACTCCACACCACTCCCAAACATCAAGAAAAGTTGTGGGCTGCAAATTTAAATGTAGCTTTGTAATTTTCATGTTGAGCTCAAATGCAACGTGGCCAACCTCTGCTTTAGCTTCATACACACCAGTGGCTACTTTTCTAATTTTGGATTCTGGTTGTGCATCCTCCGGGATGTAAAGCTCAGACACTATCTTGCATGCCTCTACTACTGCTGACTCCAGACTAGAACAATGCATCTTAAGTGCCTCCTTTTCCTTCAAATCCTGCATCTTTTTAGTTAACATTTGCTTGGTGTTCACTTTGTACTCACTGATGGGGTTGAAGGCATGCTATTCCGTAGTTCTCAATTCATCTGCCACCTATGTATGTAGCGCATGGAGGGTCTCACTGGAGAGTGTTGCTATATTCAATCCAATGTTCTTGATTGTACTCAGGAGAATGTGATCGTCAACAAACGTTGTGCGAATGGACCCATCTGGTAATGTTATAGTTCTCATATCCAGAGTCCTTACTAGCTCCGATGCTTGGCTTGTCCTACGTTCCAGGCTCACTTGTCCGGTGCCGACCTGTATTCTATTTCCTTGGATCTGTAGCTCACGTAGACTTTTTTGGATGCTTCCCAGTGTCTTCATGTATTTCTGCTCAAACTACTGTAGCACTTCTGTGGTGGTATCCCAAATTTTATCCCTAATCTCATCCATATCGCCTTCTGTTAAGACCATGGGATCAACCTGTGACTTATCTAATTTTTGCTTCTTCCTTATACCTCCCTGCTCCTCCTTCCCACATTTCTTCCTCCTTTATCTCCAACGAAGGTAACTTGTCACCTTTTTGTTACTCGCATTGCTCCAACTTTGCCTGCTCCTTGGTGGCGCACACTTGCTCCACATGAGCCTTTTTTGTGGCTTCCTTCTTTTTCTATGCTGCCAGGTTACACGCAGCCTGCTTAGCTGACTCCTCTCTTTTCTATGTAGCAGAACTTTCCTCACCCATGCTTGGTCCAGCAGCTAAGTCTGATGGGGCGTGCCATTCTGCAGGCCATTTCACTACAACCTCCTACACATTCATTTCTGTTACCAAATAGGGAAAGTCGTGCCATTTTTTCTTTGGATCCTTTTGAACCTAGATATAGACCTGGTGGAAGTTAGTCTTGAATGCTGCGTATTCTGATAGTTGCGTGAACAAGGTTGGAGACAACCTCAGACATTGCTTAATGGCCATGCAAAGATCCATCTCCATAAGGACCCAAAACATCTTCATTTATGCAATCCGAATGATGTCCTTTATAGGCCATAAGGAAGCAAACTGCGCAGCCTCTGGTAATCCTTCCTCAAGAGGAGGAAATTGGCTATCCTCCAGCGATTTTCACACAACTAGGACAATTGACAGTAAGAATCAGGTGTACTGAAACGACTTAGTTCCATCTTGGGCCTTGCGGCACTTCGCTAGGAACTCCTAACACAGGTATCTTTCCCAATTAAATTGTATGCCCTTCGTGCATTGTGTAGCTAGCGAAACTACTAGCATCAGAACCTCATCCGTGTGCCATTTTCTCATTACCTTCCCTGTTAAAATCTGGGCAGCGAATTGAACTATCGAGTCTGTTATGGAGATAATTGAATAGCCTCGTGACTTCTTAAGGATGCCATAATCCATCTTCATCCTTTCTGCGAGGTCCTTTTTCCCAATTTTTCTGGCAAACTCCTTGGTTGGTTTCACGCCTTCATAAGGAAGGTGCGTGATTCTATGAATAAGCATGTTTCTAATGAGGATAGGTCCTCCTAGCTGTAGACAACCATTGTGCACCAATGTGAAAAGTTGGTGCACACAGATTGTGTTAATGGGGGTGTGGTGATAATGTGGCACCCATAGAAAATTGAGCAATCATGAATTCTTGGCACCACGGTCCCATTCCTCCATTTCCAATGTGATAACTCTTGATTCTATATAATAGACTCTCATCATGCACTTGTCTATCATGAAGTGTTGAAACTTAGCATGGTTTGCAAGGTCCCAATCCTCCATTTTCAACAGTGGGATGCACGCGAGCCGTTGACCTTAAAACGATACTTTCTTAGGTAGCAAGGGCATGTATATGGTGAATCTTTAGAATCCAGGTCCTTCATGACCTTTACTTTACCCTTCCATGAAGGAAATAATCAAGTAGCTTGGTTATGGGTTCCACCCCTTCAATGTCAATATCTTATGTTCCTTCTTCTGCTTCCAAGTCCAATGACTTCTCCGATTTCTTATATTTCTTATGTTTCTGTGTTTCAGTATGCTTTCTTGGGGAAGCACACACCAACAATGGCTTCTTATGCTTGTCCTTCTTTGATTGGGATGGTTGGGTTTCTCTAGCAGGGGTAGGCTTCGGCCTAGGCGACCTCATCACCTAAGGCATAGGAGCCAGAGCTTCTATACTTCCAACTTCTAGGGCAGCTGCCTCATAGGAAACCTTTCCAGTACTCACAGTTTCAGTAGGATAGTGCAAGATTTTGTCAAGAATAAACTTTTGGCTTATCTCAAATAACATAGAAAACGTAGTGCTCGCGACTAAATCTTCCCAAGCTAATCGGTTCATAGGCGACACACAACGAATTTCACTAATAATTCTGAGAGCACAAAGTGTTCTTTGTTGGACCAGAATGGCTAATTTATAGGGAGTTTTGAATTCAAATTCAACCATTCCTCCAAATTTCTGATAACAAACGTTGTTTTGGCGCCATATCTTCAAAGATTTTTGCCTTAAATGTCGCCCGCCACTCCACTTAACCGTCTTCTGGTCATCAAATCATGAACAATAACTCCAATGGTCACTTTCCTGTTGTGCTATGTGACACTTTCCTCCATGGCACAACTTCCTATGCATAGTTGTATGGGTTGTATCTTTGTCATTCTCCACGCAGCTTGCTCGTTGCGTTCTCCTCCAAATTGGACATTCTAGTTTATAGTTCCACGTACCCTTGCAACTGCGTGGAGCACTAAGATTCTCCTGCTACCATATAGTCATTGTGCAGGATCCCTTGTATACAATTTCAACCTAATTCCATTCACTCTTCCGAGGAAGGGTTCCCCACTCAGCCTTGCAAGCTGAACTGCGCCTCCATCTGTAATTTCTTTGACAATATTAGGCCCTAACTAATGCATTTGGAATTTACCTAGACATTTAGTGAAATTACTATCATATAATGGGAGAAGATCATTTACCTTGAACGTGTGAAACTTGATGTAGAGATCATGCATGCTTTTTTGAGTTCCTTCTATACTTGTTGATGGAATCCTGCTAAAAATCGATATTCCTCGAGCACCATTAGCCGCACGAGCCGTTCGTTGAAGGCCTCGCGATCCGCCACATCCGTCAGTGCTGCTTTTCGCAGACTGGGTACAATGTACTCCATTGACATTACAAATTCAACCCCATATACTAATATGAACGACATTTTCCCTTTCAGCTTCTTACAAGTAGTCCTATAAGCCTATAGTACTACAAGTACATGCACATCCTAGTCATTCTGCTATGCATTGCAAATATTTGTTAGCGCGTTCTCCAAAATGTTATTAAAGGCTTCAATAGTTCCATTTTCCTATGGATGTTATGGTGTACTCTTCTGATGGTATACCTGGAATTCATCAGTTAATGCGTTAATCGTCTCATTCAGAAAGTGCATACCCCGATCACTCATCAACACTTTCGGACAACCAAATCTGGTTAAGACATATTCAAACAAGAAATTTTCTACCGTAGCCCCTGTACAATCCTTAAGTGGTTGTTATTCCACCCATCTAGTTAGATATTCTGTTGCGGTGATAATATAGCACGCACCTATTTTCTTTCCTAGGGACTAAATTGGCCCAATAAAATCAATCACTCATTTCTCAAATGGCTGCAACGATACTTGACGATGTAATGGCAACCCATCCCTTCGCAACGGTCTACCAATTCTTTGACATACATCAGATGCCTTAAAATACGCCTTGGAATCCTTGTGCAAAGTTGGCCACCATAGACCTATGCGCAAAATCTTATGTGCAGTTGCCTTGCCTACATAATGACCTCCCATAGCTACTCCATGAGCTTTAGCAAGAATTATATCCCACTGAAAGTCCGACACATATCTTTGCAATATTTCATCTGCACCCATCTTATACAGGTGTCTCGCAATGACTGAAAAGTCGGCCACGTGCACTACTAATTTATTTTTTTTCTGACTTGAATACCCTTCTAGTTTCTTCCTCATAGTCAAGTGAATAATGTATTAAAAATTATCATCCGTACACGCACCACAAAAAGTTTTCCATCTAGAAATCCTTCTTCGAGATTATTGGGCTCCTCTCCTATTTCTATCTATAATGGATGGTCAGGTCCTACATTTAACCTTCCTGGCTTCACTATGACTTCAGAGTCATACTCCTGAAATAATAGCAACCATCTGCAAGTCTTCCCCCCCAACAACGGCTTATTGACCAAGTATTTCAATGAAGAATGATATGTGTACATCTTGAAATGCCCTCCTAATAGATTTCTAAATTTCTACATCTCGTACACCATGGCCAATCCTTTGTGCTCAGTCATTGAGTAATATTCTTATCCTTCAATAATTTCCTACTCGCCAAGGCTATAGGATGGTCCATTTATCCTTCACCGACCTGTGTTAGTACTACCCCCAATGCAATGCAAGAGGCATCCACATGTACATGAAACTCCTTTTTTCAATCAAGGAATACCAAGATTAGCACGCTAACCATCTTTTCTTTTAATACATCTAAGTGGTGCTGACATTCTTCATCCCAACAGAATTTTTCATCCTTCTTCAGTCATTTTTCCATGGGCACAGTAATCTGAGAATAATCTTTGATAGATTTTCTATAATATCTCGTATGTCCCAGTGTCCCGCACAGCTACTTGACATTTCTAGGGGCCTCTAAATTCACAATTACTGCACTCTTGGCAAGGTCCACAATCAATCCTTGCTTGCAAACTACGTGACCTAGCGAGATCCCAAAGGGAATAGAGAATATGCATTTCTTTAAATTCAGTGTGATTTGATATTTGTGACACGTATCCAACATCAGGCGTAGGCTTGCTACATGCCACTTCACTAATACAAACACTATCAAGTCGTCAAAGTATACTTCCAAGAACTTATGAATGAACTCCTTAAATGCTGCTATGACTACGCGGGAGAATATCACAGGTGCATTCTTAAGCCCAAATGGCATGACAGTATATTGAAAACATCCCCACTCTATCACGGAGGTCATTTTTCTGCTATCTTCTGGTATGATCTTGATCTGATGATACCCTGAAAATCTGTCAGTGAAGGAATACACCTCCTTCCCTCCAAAATTGTCCAATCCTTCATCTATAAACGACGTTGCAAATGGGTCATGAACATACACATCATTAAGCTTCCACAGATCTATTCAAATCCTTATTTATCCTTTATGTTTCTTCTCCTGCACCACCATCGACTCATGCAGTCAGATTCTTCAACAGGTTCTATGATGCCTACCTTTAAAATCTTATCCAACTCCTGGCAAACCTTTTTCTTGTACTTAGGATTAAGGCGATACAGTATTTTCTTAATAGGCTTCACGTCCAGCTTCAGAGTGATTTTCATAACACCCAAATCACCAATTATTCCCTTCAAATCCAAAAGCTTAGTACGGAAGAGATCTTGTTATTCGCGGAGTAACTCAACAACTTTATCCATTCTAGCATCGTCCCAATAATCTCCAATCTTCGCGAACTTCGGTGCCGCTTCAGTGCCAATGTTTACCTACTTTATCTTCAATGATGCAATGATGTCCAGGTTGTCTATTTGTGGGCTTTTGACTTCATCATGCTCTACTACCTCTGGAATATTAATTCTTCTTGGATCTTCATCTTCCTCCTCAGTGGTCACATTATAGCATTTAAGCGCATGACGCAGCTGGGTGCTCCAATTCGGTTGACTCCATTCCACATGTTCCTTCAACGTTCTGAAGATAACTGCCTTAATTTCTTCTAGCGCTTCATCTATGCTTGTGAAGTCATCTTCAAAGTTGAAGGTCAATAGGAACCATTCCTTCAGTACATCCCACTCTACGGTGCCATGGCAGAGTTCTATTTCTAGATACCAATTAATGGGGATAGTATCCAAAGTATGGCCAAATATGTGTACTCATTCTTGCTGTGGTTTTGTTCCCTTTGCTTTAGTCCATTTCGCTTGGTGATAGAAGAGATCATCCCTTCCATTATATCTCTCATCATCCTGGTGTTAGCTCATCCAAACCGCACCTTCATCATTCTTCTGTAATCTCGCCATCTGGAAAAACTATCCTTATGTGTACCCCACGATCATGCATGTGTGGCGCGCAGTGCCAACTCTAGGGATTAGAAGTGGTGATCCTAAGTTATTTCGCAATCAAATTCATCCAAAAATAGATCTACGTCAGTTAAAACATCATAATAGGGTAATTTTCTTACCCCCAACGAAACACGGTGCAACGACTTTGTCATCATATTGCACCGCAATGCAGACACTTCATGCAAGTGACTCTACCAATTCTCCAACTCTTCGTCTGAATCAAAGGTGAAATAAATCTCCTGGTCACATGCAATCCGTCCATCTACCATCGGATTGATCCACTCCTGATCCCATGTAGTTATTCTGTAAATTTGTTCAAGCTCATCATCATTTTCGTCATAATCGCAGACGGGTTTAGTATAGCGCGCCCCCTCTATAGGATCCAGTGGCACTATAACGTGCACCGAAATTCTTTCGAATGACATCGCCCTCTTTTTCAAATTAATTACCCCATTCATGTCAATAGCCGAGTCAATCCCCAAGAGCGCAGGGTATGGATTACTATCATCAACAATTTCTATAATTTCAAAGTTGGCCATCGCACTCACACCTTCTATATCAACTGTATGGATTACTATCATCAACAATTTCTATAATTTCAAAGTCGGCCATCGCACTCACACCTTCTATATCAACTGCGATTCCATATAGACATCCCATGGGGATGATTTTCTACTGGTTCGCCATTCTGCGCTGAATTGGAAACCAGTGTAATGCATGTCTCCCCATTCTTTCCCATGTTTATTTTAGTAATACGTTCACATTGGATCCCAGGTCCAGAATGACCTAGTCCATCTTATATTATCCTATCTACGTGGTCAGCCTCATCTCACACCCTATTCGTGGCTTATGTTTGCCAATTTTTCTAACCACTCGGTGTCGATCAGGGACCTTCTCTTTGCTGGTGCATTTTGTTTATTAATTCCTGCAGGCCTTACACAACTTTGTTATTGTGCAACAATTTTATGCAGGTCTCAAAAAGCATATTGAGCATAGATGGATCAACCTCTAGAGGTGCATTGGTTTCTGGCACCTTGTCCTAGATTCCTAAGGTGGAGGCCTCAACGAAGCTCTTCTTGGCTTCCATAAATGTTTCCTTAGTGCACTCTAGATCAAAGCCGACTTCCTTCTCTGGGGCCTTCTGGACCCATCCATCCTCTTTAGGTTGTTTACCTTTATCATCGCCAATCGTAATTCCACTTCTTAGCGCTATATTCATGATTTGATCCTCCTTGCGGGGCTCAACTCTCATCATCTGTAAGTTCCGCGTAGGATGTTGAGGCTGCACTTTCTTCTCTTGCATTTTAGCTATCATAAATGGCCACTTTTATATAGTATGGTCAAACTAGTTACAGTATTGACATGATGAGCATGTCTGATTTTGACATTCATGTGCGTGGTGCCTTGGATGTTCACAGTTGTAGTAGATAATTTGACCGTGACCTCTACTAGGTCCTCCTCCTCCTCAGCTCCATCCTCAGCCCTGATAGCATCCATGTGCTCCTCTGTCTCCCTGATCTAGAGGCCGAGCTTCTGCTTGCATCCAGTATGTAGAAGTTCTTTCTATCATCAACTCATGGCTGCGACAGTGGCACTCATCGTGGCCCACCGTTTTGCAGAAGTTACTGAACAACTACTGGGGTGTCTGGATGAACTTTTGAAGTAAATGACAATTATCTATCACATGTTGTCCAGCAACCTAACAAATTGTTAGGGTCCCACCCTAACCCCCTTATTTATGTGATAGGATCAAGTCATAGTTATAATTAAGTAAAAAGTCAATAAAGCCCATATTAATAATTGTAAGTGGTTAACCCGCATTTAAGGAAGGGACCATAGTTAGTTGCAAATGGGCCATGGTATTAGATAGATGGCCTTAATAAGAACCATGGTATTGCCCCATGGTATTGCATGTATGAATCCTATATAAAGGATAGAGACTCCCTTCAAGGAGCATAGTATCTTATTTTGTAATTGAGCTCTACTCTATTGGAGGTTGCCCCCTCGAAGAGGCAAGTGAAAATTGCTTTCTAAATAATAAAATACTTGCTGTTATTTCTCATTGTTCTATGTTCTGGGTATATTATTTGCATATTTTGTATTCTGGTATCATCTTGCAGGTTAAGAGAATAACAAGTGGTATCAGAGCGCTATTCAGGGCCGGTGGGATCTCTAATTTTTAGAAAAAAAAAATTCACTAGAGATGTGTTCCGGAGTCTTTAAACCACGGGATCTATCATTGAGCACATAAACCTATGGAATTGGGGAGGCATGCATGCAGGAAATACAATAGGTGGTCACGCTTGTTGGACTCCCTTGTAACCCCTGTGGGTACCCCTTCAAGTAGTAGCACATTAGATAGAACCGCACATGGACGGTCTTCCGAGTATCCTCTGGGTATATCAGAACCCCCTAGCTCCCTTGAAACCTCACCATAGATAAACCGTTAGTCGTCTTGTTGCTACAGTACACCGAGAACAGCACTCGGAGAGATTACTCGCACGTATGATAGGGTAGTCTGGTTGTACAACTAAGGGTATGGTTGATCCTCCTTGGTTAGTGCCCTAAAAAATTGGGCCAAGTACTACTATCAGACCCTTATGTATATTGAGATCTGTAGCACCTGACAGTCCTGGAGACCATAGTTCACTTCTCTATCTCTGGATCACGCATAATCTTTTCCAAATCAGATCTCGCAAGTGGGGTTTTGTCGTAGCAGTAGAAATTAGTTCCACCATTCATATCTATCAAAACAACCATTCAAATATATTAGATCCATTTGATCTGTAGTAGAAATCAGTTCCACCATCCAGATATGAGTAGTTGTGTGGGTTCCTATACCTGGCTGTTTGAGACCCCCCGGGAAGCTTATTGGTGACTTAGCCCATAAGAATCAAGACGACGAGCTGAGCAAGGTGGTACCATTCAATTGTTAGTGACAAAAAATTTGGTCGGTCCCAAATTTCAAGTGCATCGGATCGGTGCATGATACAAACTAGTGCTCAAACTATGGCCAATGAGAAGATCGACAAACTTGAATCAACATTAAACGAGGTACTGTTGTTGCTAAAGAACATAAATGAAACACTCTCAAAGGGTAAAATGGAGGAACGTGCAGAGGCATATATTGGCAATGAAAACAATGAGGGTGAGTCTAGCTAGTCTCTTCACCTCTTTGGCACCAACCGACAATCCCATCCGCAACCACCCAAGCTAGACATTTATAAATTTGATGTCTCTCACCCGGCTGCGTGGATAGCACAAATGGAGCAATATTTCACTCTGAATTACATCGTGGATAATGAGACTTAACTTAGTGTGGGTACCATGTACTTGGACAATGAAAGATGGAAATGGTGGCAATGGCATCAACGTTGCTATGGAAGGCCCTTGACTAGGGAGACATTCAAAAAAGATCTGATGGTTCGTCTTGACCATGAATCTGACTTTTTGGGTCGTCTCAATAAGCTCCGACAGACAGGAACAGTGAATGAATATATTGCAACCTTTGAAGCCTTAGCTCTTCTCACTGGAGGTCTACATGATGAGTTCTACGTGGAATGTTTTGTTAGTGGTCTCAAAGAAGCCATACATGCCCACGTCTAACTGCACCGGCCTAGCTCATGGCTACATGCTTGCAGGATAGCTCGTGAATTTGAACTTGTGTTAGTGGCCCAGTCTAATTGCCCAAATTTCATTGCCAAGGGTCACCCCCAACAGGCTCAAAGCACTACCCAAACACTCAAGGTTCAAAAGGTGTCACCAGCAGAAATGGGGGAAAGAAGAAAGCAAGGCTTATGTTTCTACTGTGATGAGTAATACTACCCCAGGCATAAATGCAAGGAGCCCAAATTCTTTCAAATTGATGCTACTAATCACAATTCATCGGAGGAAGCCCCACCACTTGAGGAACCAGAGGAGGAAGAAGAGGACAACCAGTAGGACAATGTACTTGAAGAACCAGTTATCTCGCTGCATGCTTTGGCAGGGATTTCTTTGCCTCAAACTCTCAAAATCAGAGGTTTTATTAAGCATTGCCCAGTAGTAGTCTTGATTGATAGTGGAAGTACACATAATTTTATCCATCAAAGAGTCATGGAAGTGGTGCATTGTTTTGTTCGAGCAGTTTCTAACTTCCAGGTCCAAATTGGTGATGGTTGAACAATGAAATGTGAAGGCCACTGTGAAAATTTCAAACTTCAAACGGGGGAATATCAGTTAAATACGCACATGTTTTCCATGCACATGGGAGGATGATACATTGTCCTCGGTGTTGAATGGCTTCGCACAGTTGGCCCAATCACAATGGATTTCTATGAGTTATATATGAGCTTTAAGCAAAACAACCACACACATACCCTCCGCAGACTCTAGGCGGGAGCTTTGTCTATCATCAGCTCACATCGGATGGAAAAATTGTTAAAAAAGGGCCACCATGGAGTTATATCTCAATTTAATGCTATCCAGGCCTTCGAACCAAATTCTCTTCATATTCATCCTGAGATGCAACAGATCTTAAACAGCCACCTTGCAATCTTTGACAAGCCTCATGAGCTTCCACCCTCGAGAGGGGAACATGATCATAGAATTACTTTGGTCCCAGGGGACCAACCACCAAATGTGCGCCCATATAGATATCCGTTCACCCAAAAGAATGAAATAGGAAAGATAATCAAGGAACTCTTAGAAGTAGGCATCATTCGTCCCAGCATTAGTCCTTATTCATCGCCGGTGGTCATGGTGCTCAAGAAATATGGGGAATGGCGTATGTGTCCAAACTTCAGGGCCCTTAATAAGTTGACAGTCAAAGATAAATTTTCCATGCCAGTTGTCAATGATTTTCTGGATGAACTAAATGCGGCTCAATTCTTTACTAAGCTCGACCTTCGCTTAGGCTACCACCAAATTTGCATGAAAGAAGTAGACATTCCAAAGACTGCTTTCCAAACTCATGAAGGCCATTATGAGTTCTTGGTCATTCCATTCAGTCTTTATAATGCCCCATCCACATTTTAGAGCCTTATGAACCACCTGCTCAAACCATATCTCAGAAAATTTGTCCTTATTTTCGTTGATGACATCCTCATCTACAGTCGCACCTGGGCTACACATCTTTAGCATGTAGATCTGCTCTTGCAACTGCTCCGCAAGCATAAATTATTTGTCACGATGTCCAAGTTTTCTTTTAGCATGGAAGAAGTTGAGTATTTGGGCCACATTGTGGGGCGTGAAGGTGTTAGGGTCAACCCCAAAAAGATCCAGGAAATGTAGGATTGGCCTCAACCTAAGACCTTGAAGAGCCTGAGAGGATTTTTGGGTCTCACAGGCTACTATCACAAATTTGTCCACAATTATGGTCACATTGCTATGCCCCTCACTCAGATCCTTAAGAAAAATTCATTCCTCTGGAATGATGAAGCACAACAGGCCTTTACAGCTCTCAAACATGCCATATGTTCCACTCCAGTCTTAGCACTACCCGACTTCACCAAATCTTTTGTGATTGAATGTGATGCTTCGAGTACGAGTATTGGGGTGGTCTTAATGCAGGAAGGTCGACCCTTGGCCTTCACGAGATAACAACTAAGTGGGAAGAATCTGGGACAATCTACCTATGAGAAGGAGATGATGGCCATCTTACATGTAGTAGATACCTGGCAACCATACTTATTAGGGTGATGTTTCCAAATCTGCACAGACCATGAGAGCCTTAAATATTTTTTGGAGCAAGACCTATCCTCACCACAACAAAATAAATGGGTCACCAAAATGCTGGGATATGATTATGAGATAATTTACAAGAAAGGGCACGAAAATATTGTAGCATATGCGTTATCTTGCCAATTTGAGAAGGAAAGTACCCTACTCGCAATTTCCCTTCCCATTCCAGAATGGATTGAAAAGGATCACAAGGAATGGTTTTCACATCCCTACTCTCTCAACTCATTAATCAATTGCAGGCGGATCCAAATTCCACAGCGGGCTACTTGTGGCAGGATGAGACTCTATGCTACAAGGACAGAGTCGTAATATCACCAACATCTAGCCTCAAAAGCTGCATTTTGGTGGAGTTGCACTCATCTCCCATTGCAGGACATTCAGGCTTTCAGAAGACGTATGCTTGCACTCAAAGATCATTTTTTCGGACAAGCATGAAAAAGGAAATCTTACTTTTGTAGTTGAATGCGACATCTGTCAGCACCACAAAGGAAAAACAATCAAATCCCTAGGCACATTACAGCCATTGCCCATCCCGGCCTCAATGTGGACGAAGGTTTCTATTGATTTCATTACGGGTCTTCCAAAGTCAGGAAACAAATTAGTCATCATGGTGGTTGTGGATAGACTTTCTAAGTATGCTCATTTTTGCGCCTTACCCCACCCTTTTACACCGACTTTGGTCGCTCAATCTTTCGTGGATCAAATCTTCAAATTTCATGGCATGCCAACTTCCATTATGTCTGATCGTGACCCGGTCTTCACCAGTAACTTTTGGCAGGAACTCTTCCGGCTACAAGGTACCCAACTACAACTTAGTAGCTCCTATCATCCACAAATTGATGGTCAAACTGAAGCAGTCAAAAAATGCCTGGAAACCTACCTAAGGTGTTTCACTTCAGAAAAGCAACTTCTCTGGGTACAATGGTTACCTCTAGCTGAATGGTGGTATAACACCAACTATCATGCCACCACCAAAATGACTCCATATGAAGTAGTTTATGGTCAACTCCCTCCTTACACTACTTCTTATATCAAGGGATGCTCGAAGGTACAAGCAATGGATCAACTCCTACAGAACCGCACAACCATGCTAGCCCACCTTAGAGAGGATCTTCATCAAGCTCAAAAACACATGAAGCAATAGGTAGATCAACATCACTCAGAATGCCAATTTCAAGAAGGGGATCAAGTATTTTTAAGGCTGAAACCATATAAGAAAACATCACTCAAAGACAAGGTTTGTCAAAAACTATCTCCAAAATTCTATGGACCATATCAAGTACTTCAGCACATTGGAGAAGTTGCCTACAAGCTGGATTTGCCACCCATTGCAAAAATCCATCCAGTTTTCCATGTCTCATGCCTCAAGAAAGTGATTGGGAAAAATTACAGAATTCAAACCAGTCTACCTAAAATGGATGAAGAAGGGTCAATCTGGATCCAACCTGAACAGGTTCTTGACACACGAGAACGGAACCTGCGTGGCCGCATGATCAAGGAAGTCCTCATCAAGTGGAAATACACCTCTGTGGAAGATGCAACTTGGGACCAACCACTATTATTTTGCAGTTTCCACAGCTTTATCCTTGAGGACAAGGCTATTCTTATGGGGGAGGGCATGTTAGGGTCCCACCCTAACCCCCTTATTTATTTAATAGGATCGAGTCATAGTTATAGTTAAGTAAAGAGTCAATAAAGGCCATATTAATAATTGTAAGTGGTTAACCTACATTTAATGAAGGGACCACGGTTAGTTGCAAATGGGCCATGGTATTTGATAGATGGTATCAATAAGAACCATGGTATTGCATGTATGAATCCTATATAAAGGATAGAGACTCCCCTCGAGGAGCATCGTGTCTTATTTTGTAATCAAGCTCTAGTCTATTGGAGGTTTCCCCCTCGAAGAGGCAAGTGAACATTGCTTTTTGAATAATAAAATACTTGCTATTATTTCTCATTGTTCTATGTTCTGAGTATATTCTTCACGTATTTGCAATTCTAGTATTGTCTTGTAGGTTAAGAGCATAACACAAATAGCGAAGCCCCCACGCTCAGCCTTGCTAGGGATTCTGGCATCAGGGGAATTAGTCCCCCTCCTATAATATAATTCATGTAGATAGGACAATGGTCTTTATCATGCACTGGCTCTTGCACTTTAGACACTAGATTTCCACGCACACTTCTGGTTTAATCTCCTAATCTTTCTTCAAACTCTATAATTCTAGGTGTAAGCATTGTAACTAAGAGTGGAGATGTTGTACCCCCAAGGTCACATCTTGAATAGGTGATGCATGAAACCTCATCGTGATTTCCAAGGCTTATACCTATGTTCCTATCTTCTATTGTGACAGAGAAAGTCTTACATGAGACAGAAGCGAAGCTATAAACCATTCACGATGCTGACTATCTGTGAGCTGCATATTAGCTTCTTGGATCTGACACTTCAATCTTTGATCTAATTCCTAGGGCATCTCATCGAACCTCATCATGATATCTTTAAATCCAATTACTGACTATGAATCAAATTTAGGCTTACTAAACTATTTGTTTAAAGTTACCTTAGTATCTACTAGCGATGCGAGACGGTTATCAACACAATACTTAATATACCAGGTTAGTGCGCGATCTTGCAAAGCAGTAACCAACTATGCATTCTTTATATTGTCATCAGTAATATGTTGCGTTGTCCACACAACATTTGCAACTAACTAGAACTGCTCTCTATCTTCACTCCCTATGCCTTTGAACATAAGCAACTTCATCGCATTCACCATGTTGAATGGTGATGGTGGAGGTGTGGATGAAGGTGTATGCAGTGGAGGTGGAGGTGGAGGTGGAGGTGGAGGTGGAGGTGGAGTGGATGGATGATTTACCTGAAGAATCTCCTGAGTGATTAGTTGAACAATGCTTCATGGCAAAGTTTGTTTTGCCCCTTCGTTGTCACTTAAAGGAGATCCAATCAATGGACTATATTTTGGTCATGATCCTTCATGATTTCTAGGGATTCGTCCACTTCACGTAGATCCGAACATCAAGGTAATGGTATCACCCATTTTTCACATAAAAATGTTGTAATCCAAGTATTCAGTGATCTTAAATACTTATCTCACGGTCCTTTGGAAAATCGCTGTTTTATTTCACTATAGCTAACTGAGGTATCAACTGCAAATTTTGTACTAAATCCTCCCAGAACTTGATCAAGTTAGTGATTGAAAACCCACATGATATTCTTTTCAGAGGCTTCTAGAGCTTCCGCCATGCTTGACTGTTTGTCAATTTAGCCAACCATTCATATAGTTCAATGGGGAAGGTGCAAAAGACGATCTTGTGTATCTCTGTATACAGATAGTTGTTCAACCATTCTTCCTTTGACAAGCGCGGATTCCTATTTTCTTGCATTGTGAACTCATGAATCTTCCGATCAAACCAATTTTCAATTTCTTTCTTTGTCGGTTTCAAATGATGCGGCATCACACATCTCCTTCAAGCAGATGCTACTCCTGGAAAGAAAACCATTTATTGGCTTAGGGGATCCTAACCTAGGTTTGGAGTCAATTGCGCCAACCAACAAAACCCTACACTATTGGCCCTTTCAGCAAAAACTTGTGTAGCACAAGCTGCAGTCTCACCCGAAGCAGTATGGAGGGATGAAAGAACCAAGTTTCTGCATCTAGAGACTAGTGTGCTGTCTTTTAGCACCTCAGATCTACCTTCGCGTAGATTGATAAACTCATAGGGCACGTTACTGCAATTCTATTAAAACAATATTCAAACCTTTATGAAGGTCTACGATCAGTCTTTGCAAAACTTTAATAGTCAATTTATCCACTTATGTGCATCAGAGAACAACCCTAAATTAGTGTTTTTGAAAATCTCCTTAAGTTATTAGTAAACATAACAAAATTCATCGAAGTCTTTGTGAAAGTAATTAAACATGCATTTCATACATTATTAAGATTTATTCAAGAGAATTGCGCAACATTCGTTCAATATTCCATAAAACACATTATTCATCAACATCATATAACATTAACACAAATAAACATAAGTACGCAAGAATTCTTCGTAAACTGTCTTTATTGATCTTCAATTGAAGGTTACAAACTCAAAATACCCCACGCACATACCTGCAGGGGTCTGCGCACTCATTTGCGGGCTCTCCCTAGGCCTATGTGCACTCAGCTAAAGAGCTTTCCTTCCACCTGACCCACTTCTCTTCGCTATCACTTCCTTTCCCCTATCATCAATTATCCATCCTCCTTCTCAATTGATTGATTGCCTTAGACTCTCTAAGACACACCCATTTATATCCATTTTTCATAGAAATCCATGATCCGCAGACCGTGGATGCATCTCAAAACTGGCTCAAACTTTACATAAAAGAAGGGGCTAACCCCTTTGATTCCTACTCATCTACGCGCTTCGCATCCAAAAATTGTGAAGACTTTACATAATTACAAATTTGTATCAAAACTTCGGTTATCTTAACCCCAAAATTAACCTAGGGGATCCCATCCCAACATGTGGTACGAAATGCATCTGATAACCCATGAGATTCGCAACACAATCTGCGTGACAATTGAAAGAAGTGATGTTGGGAGGAGGTGAATGTTGAATGGATGTGTCTGGATATTCTCCTACATCACTCTGTAGTGGTGGAGCTGTTTGATGAGGGGACGATGGACAATCAATTGTGACATCGACCATGTCCATCTGTGATTGCGCAACTCCATCACCGAAATATGCTAAGTGGGTTTTGAGCTTGAACTTCTTCTTGGATTGAAAAATTTGATAAGGAATTATTCAAATCTGTCCATGAGATACTAAAATTTCATCTGACTTTTCGAGGCTTCAAACATGAATAGACGTAAGCGCTCCAAAAACTCCATAGGTTACTCATGCATGTTAGGATATTTCGACACATAGGAAATAGTTAAGTATAACTTGGTGTAATGTAGAGTTAGGTAAAGTGTGTTTCTTTATTATGTACTTCTATAACTTACAATCTGATTGTCACGATATGTAGTGATCCAACGATTCATTCTCTCCTCGGTATTACCGACACTTGATCATGGCTTAACACCCGATTGGTCCATGATCTCTATTTAAAGGGAATGGAGGGTTATTTTTAGGGTAACCGTTCATGAGAGAAGCTTATGCAAATTTTCATTCTTTCATTAATAAATTTCTTGAAGCGGCCGTGTTGGCTCAAGTCGTGGACTATTTTCCTCTTTGAGGGTTTTAACCACATCAATAATACTAGTGTATTGATCTGTGATCTATTTGTGAGTGGTGTCCTTTGGTGTTCTTTCTGAGGAACTTACCCTGTAAATTCCTACTTCGTATCAAAGCCTGGACCCAGGTTCGATTCCCCCGAATTGCATTTGAGGGGGGGTGTTGCAAGAATCACCGCACCTCTATGGAATCCATAATTTCCACCCCAGGGATCCTAGTTACTGGTTTGGAACGTTTAGCAACACCTGCTGGTTTTGGTGTAACGGAAAAACTCTTCATGGTATCAGAGCTATTTGAGGGCCACATCCGTTGGTGATCCAAATTTGAAGCCGGTAGAACTACGTCCGACTATCGTTTCCTAGACCTACTGTTACTGACTACTTTAGGGATGAGAGGACTACTCTATTGTGTTAGGAGCATTTGTTCCAGTGAGAAATCCATTTCATTTGACGTGAAAAGGTTTCTAGTAGCCCTAGCTATGTCATTTTTAAGATCTAGAGGTATACAGTGTTTATTTGCAGTTTTTACTTATTTTATCTCTGTTTTGTTCGGTTTATTTAGCTCTTTGGTTTTTTTATTACTAGATCTATACCTTTCATTTATGCATATCCTCTTTGCCCCGCGAATCTGTGTGATCTGCGCAAATTAAGAATAGAAAGGAAGGATTTTTCTCATGCGTATGCTATTTTTCGTCGCGCCTTAGTGTGATCTAGGAAAATCAGAAACATTGAGGAAACTATTTAGTTTCCGGCTAAAGCTAACTTCAAGCCGTAAGGTTTTCGTTTTGTATGTCTATGTTGGGTTTTTTGTTTTTTGTTTTGTAGGTAAAAAAGAGGCTTTCTCAAGTAAGCATGCACCCCAAAGCTTCAGTGACTAAAAAAAAACCCTTCCTCGTTTCCAAAAATTACTAACCTTTTAATCTAGCTCACTTGGTCCAAAGCTACTTTACAAGGTAAGTTCCTCAGATAGAACACCAAAGGACACCGCTCACAAACAGATCAAAGATCAATACACCAGTATTCTTGATGTGGTTAAAACCCTCAAAGAGGGGAACAGTCCACGGACTGAGCCAACGCGACCACTTCAGGCAATTTATTAATAAAAGAATGAAAATTTACATAAGCTTCTCTCATGAATGGTTCATTGATTCTGGAACTTCTTATCACATAGGCTCTAATGCCTCCTTCCTTCTCCTATTGTGTCATATTTGTACATCCTTCAATCCTATCCCAGTGATCACTACATATCGTGACCGTCGGATTGTAAGTTACAAAAGTACATAGTAAAGAAACACACTTTACCTAACTCTACACTAGACCAAGTTATATTTAAGTATTTTCTATGTGTCGGAATATCCTAACATCTCACCTTAAAAACAACTTGGGATAGGATTGAAGGATGTACAAATATGACACAATAGGAGAAGGAAGGAGGCATTAGAGCCTATGTGATAAGAAGCACTAGAATTAATGAACCATTCATGAGAGAAGCTTATGTAAATTTTCAATTTTTTTTTTTTAATAAATTGCCTGAGTGGTTGCGTTGGCTCAGGCCATAGACTCTTTCCCTCTTTGAGTGTTTTAGCCACGTCAATAATACAGGTGTATTGATCTGTGATCTGTTTGTGAGTGGTGTCCTTTGGTGTTCTGTCTGAGGAACTTACCCTATAATTCCTATAATGTAGGGCCTTTCGTTGTTTTAAAAAAAAATTAGCAAGTACTTTAGGATCAAAATGGTGGAAAACAAATTCAATTATACAATTGAACTCCTTGAATGAGTGCACAGAGTTATGAGGTAGTGTGGCACACCATTTCAATGGGTGGTCACGAAGTGTGTGTGTGAGCAGCGAACAAACCTCCGTTTCATTAGAATATTCCATGCCCTTCATGAGCACATGGAAGTCATTTGAGTTCTGAGGCGAGGTCACTTCACCTTCACCATCATAGGTGATTTGTGTCAAGTGATCCTAGAACTTCCTCTCGAGGTGAAATATATGTCTATTAGATAGACATTTTGGAGGGTGAACTATAAAAAAATCAATGACAGATGTGTGAAGACTCAAAACAGATGATTAGGACTTATCTTTTCATTTGGTCATCCTTCTATTGCCAACAATGTTAATGGTGTTGGACCTGCCAACATGTCAGGGGATCTCCCCAGTAAGAAGTCCCAATTAGTACTTAGACCGTTTGGTGTAGGAGTCCCAATAGTGGGTCGTGAGGTATTTCCTTGACCACGGTGGCACGCAGAGGCAAGTAAGATATCCCTATTGGTAGAAAGGGTGGTACATATGCAGCAAGTCAGGGAAGGGGCATGAGTGGTTCTCACACACAGAGGGTGATGCGAGTGCACCCCTTGGAAACCTACGAAAGAATGTAAGAAGGGAACACACGAGAAAACATGCATCACAAATTGGAAAGCAAGTAAACTAACAATCCAAAGGGATGGTTAAACCAACAACATATTTCAATAATATTCATACATACTTATACAAAAAGGTCCATACATGCATGCGTAAGAAAACATATACTCATATCATTAGAGTAAACAAGTTAGCTGAAATACAATAACAACATATGCATGAAACATGCTAGCTTTGTCATATTAAGAGATAAAAGTTCCAATCATACAGTACAACCATGACCAACCACTAGTCCCGATAGTGGAACGTTATAGTCACTGCCGCCCACTCCTCCAAAGAGATATACTAGCTCTGCACTATGGAGAATCCAAGGCTCTTTATAATACTCTCGAAGCCTTCTCTAAGATACTCCTATCAGAAGCTTGGATGACCAAAAGCCTATACAATGAGTCATGAGGTACTATAAATAACAAACTATGGGGTGACCCTTGACATTACCCTTTCTGATTGTTCACCTACCCTCATGACTCTTCAACTACTTTATAACTGTTACATTCAGTTACCGACACTTGGACTTCCACTTTACAAGATGTTACATCAAATCTGCACATGTACCCAGGTGAGACAAAATAGGCTTAAGCAAGCCATGCAAGCTATCACTAACACTTGGATAGTTGTGGTGAGGCCAACTCTTTAACATCCTTCTGATGATCTATGATGGCGAGTTGATGCCAAGCTTAGTTTTCCATGATGGTGTCTATGCGCTCAATGGTGACATCCTCCTGAAAGCAAACTCTTTCCTCCGTTGCATTTGGATACAATGATATGGCTCCTTTGTCCAATTCGTCTGATAACATGCACATCATTATCTTGAGTGCAGCTAGAATAGAAACATACTGATGCATAGTGTCTGTGTTGATGTCCGAGTGTGTGTTGGTGACCATGCACAACAACTTGTCAAAATGCATGATCATCTCCAGTCGGACTTGCTTCTTGTCTTCGCCATGGTGAGTGTGCAAAATGAGTGAGATCACATGCATGCACACAATGTCATCCATGCTCTTGAACACCCTTGCATGCGATCAATAGCACTGCTCACCTTGTCTTCTCCATGCCAACTATTGGATGGGACCATAACCTGTATGGGTGCAATTTCATCAGTCTATACATGTTGCGCCTCCTACCGTACCTATTCCCACTACAACTCCTTCTCTCGTCTGTGCAGCTCATGTTCTTCCTTGAGTTGTTGCTTCAGCACCTGTAACTCCTTCCCTGTTTCTCCCTCTGCCTTCACGTGATACTCTTGTCTTGTCATCACCTCATAGCCTCAATCTCCAAATCTAATTTCATCACAGGTGGATCTGCTTGAGCTTGCAACTTTGTTCCACCTCTACGCTTTCAACAACCTTCCTCTTACATTTGTTGCATGCAGGTGTGCTACCTTCCGCTACTGCTTATGGTGCTTCTTTCTGTGATGTTGCTACGGTTTCATCTTGATATCCTTGTCCATGAAAAAATTGATGTATTCATGGATAGGCAAGTTCATAGACACCTAATTGACTGCATCCATAGTTGTCCTCTGAACAGTGTCTTCGACTATGCTCTCGTGGAAGAAATTATAGCCGTGTTGCTGAGAAGAAGACGAACACCTGTGATACTTGGAGACATAGCAACACTCATGAAAATCAATTCATCAGTGGAAAACCAAAACAAGTTGAAGGAATGACATGCAACATACCTGTGTGACCATCTGTGAATATTGTGCAATTTTCACCAGGAGGCTGGGAAACTGACTGTCAAAACTACACAAGGCATAGTCTGGGCTATCAAGAAGCTAACTAACTATTGGAACAACAAAATGCACAGTTGATCCTAGCATGCTAAGGACTGAAACTGCGCAATGCGTAATTTCACTCAGGAGTGACATGCAAACCAACAAACTGCATTATGTGGTTTCTGGGGCCAGCAAGGCATTTCCTCCTAGAATTGCACAATGCAAGCTTGGAGGTTAGTGTTGGGCCAGACTTGCACAATTTCTGGAGGGAAGGTAGAGCCTTCACTTCCATAAATGTGCAATGCTAGCTGGGCAAGGAAAGGTTAGGGCTAAGGAAGCCTAGACGCACTGACGAGCGACTGAAAAACTGAGAAGTCTAAATGCATGGTGATTCTAAGTGTAAAGAAGAGTCAATGATCATGCATGCAAGTAGTAAGTGAAAGATTCAAAAAAGGGACAGCATGCATGTGTGTGAAACAAGTCACCGCAATGGCGACCGTCCATGCAAAAATAGTGTCATGCATGCGACGACAGTGAGATGGGAATGAAAACTAAAACATTGCTTATACAAGCTAACATAAATTGAAACGACAATGAGAACTCATTGATATCAAGAATATGACACTCACACAAAGTGAAATACAAAAAGTGACAGAAACACAAAGTAAGACATGAAAAGCATACTTACCCTAAAACAACTAAGTTGAAAGTGTCGAAGAATCCTAGATGTAATGTGAGATGTTAGAGATGCAAGGTCGATGTGAGGAATGAGCTCTACAACATCCAGTTGATGAGTTTTGATAAGATTGAGGTTATAACGTGCATGCCAAAAATCTAGGAAAAACAACACTTTGTGAGAGGCCTCCAAAATGAGCTTTGCATGCAACCTTCAACGACTAAAAATAGGTCCCTAGATCTAGGGATGCATTTTGCATGTTGCCTTGGGAAAATTAGCCCATACATGCAAATCAATTTTGCTTTGTCCCGGAGGTAATCGGTCAACCTGAAGGCACATGCATTGGTCTGCAAGCTTGGGATAAAAATTTGCGCAGTTCCTGGGCTGAGTTGGGCTAGTTGTCCTAGAGGGATTGCGCAATTTATCAGGTCAGCAGGTGACTTCCTCCAGAAAAATACGCAATTCTTGGGTTGAGTAGCAGTGCTTGGTCAGATTTCATAGTTTTCCGAAGGAATACTACCTGACTCTTCCATGCAATTCTAGAGCCCAGCAGGCTGCTAGGCTAATTTTTAGAATTTCTGGAGGGAAGGTTGGTTCCCTTCCAGAATTGTGCAATTTTCTAAGCGAAGTCTGACAAACTGATCTGCGCAATTCTTGAGCTCAACATGCTTGCCAGCTCATTTGTGCAATTTCTAGAGGGAAGGCTAGTTCCCCTCCGGAATTGCGCAATTTTCTAGGGGAGCTGCTTGGCCAACACATGGTCTAAGTACGGAAATATAGCCTATGAGGGAAGTGAAGGAAACTGACATGCACAGGCTGACAAGACATTGAGAAATCGTTGAAGCCTATATGTTTGATGGTGCAAGACATGCTATTTAGGATGGTTGGTAGGGAGGATCCAAAAAAAAACTAAGGAAAAATTTTGGGGGGTGTTTATAGCCTCTACAACACTTGGCGACACACTGGTAGAACTCCAGCTCTCTAAATGGACCTTGTTCTTGAAAAGCATGTCTAACGCCTTTGGAATTATTGTTCAGTTCTCTGTTTGTCTTGGTTTCCACACTTGCTTGATTGTAAAATGTAGTATCCGCCAAGCTCTTGGTAAGTCAACAGACATTCCAAGCCAGGTCAACACAATTGTTTCAATTGGGGATGAGGGGTATATTGGTGCACAATCTTTATGGTCGTCAGAGTTTTAGTTTCATCTCTGGTGTTGCTCCGTTGCCAGCAGGGTTGGATAGTACCCAGACGGAGTCACGCAGGAACACAAGCATCGCTCTGCTACTAGTGAGCCTGCTTAGTACCCGGGCAGAGTTACTTGCATCACCTCTCTACACAGGAAGCCTTTCTCTTCTTTCCTCTTATTCATTTTTCAATTTTTCAAAATGTTTCCATATTTTCATAATTGTGCATAACACTTATTCATTTGGGAGGCAGAAGAGGGATCCTGACTTATTGAGAGAAGAACAGGTTGTTCCTTTAGAGAAGTAGTTTATATATACCTCTAACATGCTTGTTAAGGTTTTTCCCCTCACCTTACTCTACTTGACTGCGCTGACAAGGATTAACCCAAAAAAAACTGACTATCACTAGTTAGTGCGCAAGCATTGTGTTTTCACCAAGGTTCACTTTGAACAGTACCTATTTTCCATTGGCATATCATGGATTGAAGATAACAAGTTCTTCATACAGAGGCAGGATAGAAGATAACCAAGTATTGATAACTGCACAAGTCCTCTTGTACTTTACCTTGCTTCATTCAAGAGTCGCACACAATCCATGCGAAACTAACCTACAAATGCAAACAAGCAAACAAACCAGAAAACAAAGCAAAAAGTAGAAGGAAATGTGTAAGAAAAGTGAGTAAACAAACAAACAAGCAGGAAATCAAACACACAAGGTAAGAAAGAAAACATGCATGTAAGCAAACAGGGTAAAGAAAACACTACTCCTACTCCTAAGCTAATGGTGCATGGGTTTGATCACGTGAAGTGATACTTCCAATGCAGCCACCGATGCATTTCTCGACCCATGTTGGGGAAGGCATGCTTCGTGAACAGCGTAGTTGTGCAAACCAACAAACATAAAATATAAAACATTGAATCCCAAAACACTTCGGGTTTAAATGTGTCCACAGAACATATGTAAGTGCAAGTGCATGACATGTTGTCTGTCGACTTACCATTGGTGCTATGTGACATTGCGTGTAGATGTTAAGCCTATGCACACTCTTGACTATGACATGAAAGCAAACGAAAGAAACAAAGACAATTTGTGTCATGCACACGTACTTGTTGTGTAAGAATCTTCCAATGCGGATCATGTAGTTCGAGTGGAGGAAATGAAATCTGAGTGTTAGATTGTTTTTCAGTACATACATATGAGTGATGAGGAGCCTTAGGTGTTTGAACAATTTCCTAATCAGAAGTGAAACCAACCTCAAGACAGTGAGGACGTGACATAACCATCAGCTCAGGCTAAAGTTCCTCAACAACCTATGGGGTTTCAACTTCCTCAACAACTAGATCATTGTAGACCAATGTCTTAGAAAAATTAACAATAGTTGAATCAATATCATGAAAAACTGAAGAAGTAGAGAGATCACGATAATCAAGATCAGAAAATTCAAGATGTTTGTTGGCATCCTCATGATTAGATGAATTACACAGAGGAATAAAGGAGAAGCAAGGAGGTTCAACGTCTACGTTTCCAAGAAAATAAGATGAAAAATCAAGTGGATTTTCAATGAATGATTGGTCCTCTTCATTGTTGGATGATGGGCTGACATCTAGTGTCTTCTGTGAATAATCAACAATGGGTGGATCCATAGGTGGAGATACACATGCAAAATCAAGGATGGCATAATCATCAAACATGTCATGGAAGAATGGAGGAGGCTCGGATGGAAGGGATTCATCCTTTGCTGAGGTTTGATGCTCAATATCCCAATCACTCTCTTCATGAATGATAGCGCAGGTTGGTTGTGCAACACCAACTCTATCGATAGCTTGATCCTCCTTCATAACAAAAGTAGAGTTCGAAATGGAAGAACACAAGACAGTGTCATTCGGAGGTTCATCAAAATACGAAGACGAAGGTTGAGGTATGAAATGAATGTGATAGCCCAAGGGATTCACAACCCAATTTGCACAAAAACTAGAAGAAGTGATGTTGGGATGAGGTGACGACTGAACAAATGTGTGTGCATATTCTCCCACATCACTCTGCGGTGGTGGAGGTATTTGATAAGCAGACGATGGACAGTCGCTTGTGAAAATGATCGTGTCCATATATGATTGCGCAACTCCATCAAAAAATCTTCCATTCGCTTCATGAGCACATGGAATTCATCTAAGTTCTCAAGCCAGGCCACTTCGCCTTCACTACGCTACGTGATTTGTGACAAGTGATCCCAGAACTCCATCTCGATGTGAAAGATATCTCTGTTGGACAGAAATTTCATAGGGTGAACTATAACAAACTGATCTAGTTGGATATATTTTCCCACCTACGTATTCCACATGGCGCCCCACCATTGTTTCTTTCAATTTTTTAGTTTCCTGAATTGTAGCACAGTTTACTATTTTTGGCAGTTTTCCGGGTCCTGAACTTCTGGAGCCATTTTGAGGCCCTAAACGATGCATTGTTTGCAATATTCCACCAAGATATTTTTACGAAATCACATTTTTATTTGTAGTTCTCATGGATATCTTTCCAACGAGGTATCATTCACATGAAACGTAGATAATATGACCAAGTTATGACCCCAGGAAGTTGGTTGCCCAACTAACACCAACGAGGCCCATAAACTCTTGGTGTTACATCTCCTCGGGTTAGGGTTTTGGTTGTTTAGGGCTTTCCCTTATTGTTCAATAATATAAAGTCCCTTGAGACTCATTGTAACTCAATTCAGAGGCATGTAGCCCCCACATCTCTTCTTAGAGATAAGCTACAATCGCCCGAGCTAGTCTCATTTCCATTCTGTTTGCAAGCATATTTCATTATTTGATATTAATGAAAGATAGTATTATATTTGCTGCATCTCTGTATTTATTGTTATATCTATAATTTTTTGCGTTCTTGGTTCAATTCGGATCACAAACTCGATGGTAGATGTGCGAAGACTCAAAACAAATGATGAGGACCCGCAAACATGTCAAGGTATCTCCCCGGTAAGAAGTCCCAACTAGACCTCATATCGTTTTGTGTAGGAGACCCAAGAATGGGTCGTACGGTATCACCTTGATAGTGGTTGCATGAAGAGGAAAGTAAGATATCCTTGTTGGTAGCAAGGGTGTGACATATGCAGCAAGTCAAGGAAGGTGTTTGAACAATTCTAACACATGGAGGGTGATGTGAGTGCACCCCTTGGAAACTTGTGAAAGCACGTGGTTAAAAAGGGAACATACGAGAAAATATGCATCACAAACTAAAAAGAAAGTAAGCTAACAATCCAAAGTAGTGGTTAAGCCAACAATACATTTCAGTAAGATTCTCACATACTTATACAGAAAATTCCATACATGCATGCATAAGAAAACATATACACATATCATTAGAGTAAACAAGTTAGCTGAAATAAAATAACAACATATCCATGAAACATGTTGGATCTCTTATATTAAGAAGTGAAAGTTCCAATCATACAATACAACCATGACTAGCCACTAGTCCCAGTAGCGGAACGTTACAGTCACTTCCACCCACTCCTCCAAAGAGATATACTAGCTCTACACTGTGGAGAATCCACGACTTGTTACAATACTCTCCAAGCTTTCTCTAAGATACTCCTATCAGAAATTTGGCTGAACAAAAGTATGCACAATGAGGTATGAGGCACTATAAATAGCAAAGGGTGGGGTGACCCTTGACATTCCCCTTTGTGACTGTTCACCTACCCTCATGACTCTTCAACTACTCTATGATTGTTACATTCAACTACTGACACTTGGACTTCCACTTTACAAGATGTTACATCCAATCTGCACATGTACCCATGTGAGACAAAATAGGCTTGAGAAATCCATGCAAGCTATCACTAACACTCAGAGATTTGTAGTGTGACCAACTCTTTGACATCCTTGTGATGATCGATGTTGGTGAACTGATGCCAAGCTGGCTCATCCATGATGGTTTCCACGTGCTCAATGGTGATATAAAGCAAACTATTTCCTCCATTGCATCTGGGTACACTTACATGGCTCCTTTGTCCAACTCGTTTAATAACATGCGCTTCGTCTTCTTCAGTGCAGCTGGACCAGCAACAAATAGATGCATAGTTTATGTGCTAATATTTGAGTGTGTGCTAGTGACCATGCGCATCAACTTTTCAAAATGCATGTTCAGCTCCAGTCAGACTTTCTTCTTGTCTTTGCCTCAGTGAGTGTGCCAAACGGGTGATATCGCATGCATGCACGCAATGACATCCATGCTCCTGAACACCCTTGCATGCATTCGATGTCACTACTCACCCTGTCTACTCCATGCCATCTGCTGCATGGGTCCATAACCTGTATGAGTGTAGTTTCATCAATTTATGCATGTTGCGCCTTGTGTTGTACCTGTTCCCACTACAACTCCTCCTCATGTTTGTCTAGCTCTTGTTCTTCCTTGAGTTGTTGCTTTAGCACCTGCAACTCTTTCTCTATTTTTCTCTCTACCTTCATGCGATCCTCTTGTCACGCCATCACCTCATAGCCTCAATCTCCAAAGTTTCTTTCATCACAGGTGGATCTACTTGAGGTTGAAACTTTGTTTCACCTCTGAGTTGTCAACAAACTTCCT
The DNA here is from genome assembly GCA_000404065.3 of Pinus taeda. Taxonomy (NCBI): domain Eukaryota; kingdom Viridiplantae; phylum Streptophyta; class Pinopsida; order Pinales; family Pinaceae; genus Pinus; species Pinus taeda. The sequence continues at coordinate 218,455 of APFE031423850.1, read as the reverse complement.
CTTGCATTTGTGGCATGAAGGTGTGGTACCTTCCGCTGCTGGTGATGGCACTTCTCATTGTGATGTCGCTACCATTTCATCTTGATATTCTTGTCCATAAACAATTTGATGTCTTCATAGATAGGCAAGTTCATTGACACTTGATCGACTGCATCCCCATTTGTGCTTTAAATGGTGTCTTCGACTCTGCTCTCCTAGAATCCATTGTAATTGTGTTGTTGAGAAGCAGACAAATACCTATGATACCTAGAGACATAGAAACAGTCATGACAAGAAACATGCGAGTCGAAAACCAAAACAAGATGAAGGATTGACATTCAACATACATGTGTAATTGTCTGTAAAGATTGCACAATTTTCACCGGGAGGCTAGGAGACTAACTATCAAAACTGTACAAGCCACAATATGGGCTTTCGAGAGGCTGAATGACTACTGGAACTGCGTAAAGCACAGTCCAACTTGACTTGCTAAGGACTAAAATTGTGCAATGCATAATTTCAGTCAATAGTGACATGCAAACCAGCAAACTACATTCTGCAGTTTCTGGGGCCATGAAGGCACTGCCTCCCAGAATTGCGCAATGCAAGCCTAGAGGTTAGTTCTAGGCCATACTTGTGCAATTTATGGGGGGAAGGCAAAGCCTTCACTTCCAAAAATGTGCAACGCTAGTTGGGCAAGGCAAGGACTTGGCTAAGGCAGCCCATACACGTCGACGGGTGATTGAAAACTTGAGAAGTCTGAATGCATGGTGATACTGAAAGTAAACAAGAGTGAATGATCATGCATGAAAGGAGTAAGTGCAGGATTTAGAAAATGGGAAAGCATGCACATGTGTGAAGCAAGTCGCCACAACGACGACCGTCTATGCAAAAACAGTGTCATTCATGTGACGTTAGCGAGATGTGAACGAAAACTGAAACAATGCTTCTACAAGCTAACATACATTGAAACTACAGCAAGTGCTCATGAAATGAAGCAAACGACACTCACACAAAGCAAAACATAAAAAGTGACAAAAACACAACATAAGACATGAAAAGCAAACTTACCGTGAAATAACTAAGATGAAAGTGCCAAAGACTCATGGATGCAATGTGGGACGTCAGAGATGCATGCTTGATGTGAATAATGAGTTTTGATAAGATCGAGGTTATGACACACATGCCACAAATCTAGGAAAAACTAACACTTGGTGAGAGGCCTCTAAAATGAGCTTTACATGTAACCTCCAACTACTAAAAATAAATCCCTAGAACTAAGGATGACTTTTGCATGTTTCCTTGGGAAAAGCAATCCATGCATGCAAATTAGTTTTTCTCAGTCTCAGAGGGAATCGGTCAACCTGAAGGCACATGCATTGGTTTGAGAGCCTGGGATGAAAATTTACACAGTCCTTGGGCTAAGGTAGACTAGTTTTCCTAGATGGATTGCACAATTTCCAAGGTCAGTAGCTGACTGCCTCCTAGAATTGTGCAATTCCTGGGCTGAGCAATTGTGCTAGGTCAGATTTCAATTTTGTGGAGGAAGACTGCCTAACTGCTCTACGCAATTTTGGAGCCTAGCAGGCTGCCAGGATGATTTGCACAATTTTTGAAGGGAAGGTTGGTTCCCCTCTAGAATTGAGCAATTTTTTGAGGGAAGCATGACAGACTAATTTGTGCAATTATTGAGCTCAACGGGTTGGCCAACTAATTTGCATAATTTTTGGAGGGAAGGCAAGCACATGGTCTAAGTCTGGAAAGACAACCTATGAGGGGAGTGAAGAAAATTGACATGCACAGGCTGACAAGACAATGAGAAGCAACTAAAGCCTATATGCTTGATAGTGCAAGACATGCTGTGAAGGATGGTTGGTAGGGAGGCACTAAAACAAAGCTAAGGAAAAATTTTGTAGGGTGTTTGTAGCTGCTACAACAACACTATTTCGAGGAATAGGTACGTAGCTAAATTTTAGTATAATGTACCATCCCCAAATAGATGGTCAAACAAAAATAACAAATCAAATAATTGAAGATATGTTGCGGGTCTACGTTATGGACCAAGCCACAAAGTGGGAGGATTATTTGCATTTCATGGAATTTTCTTACACTAACAATTATCAAGAATCCATCAAGAATATTTCATTCAAAGCTCTATATGGGTGGAAATGCCACTGTCATTTAAGTTAGAGTGAGCAAGAAAATGGGTTGATTCTAGGACCTAATATTTTGCAAGAGATGGAACTGTTGGTAAAGCAATTAAGGAATAATTTGAAAAATTCCCAAGATGGAAGGAAATGTTATTGCATGAGGATTACAACATAGGAGAGCATGTTTACATGAAGGCTAAGCCAAAGAAAATATTCTAATATTGGTAAACTTTTGCTAAGTTAGCACTAGGTTCTATGGATTATTCAAGATACTAGCTAGAGTAGGGTCGATGACCTATGAACTAGCACTATGGGGTCATATAAAAGGTGCATATTTTTTTCATCTTTATTTATTGAAAACAGTATTTTTATGGCCCTACCAATGTGATTGATTGTAATGTAGTGCAAGTCAAACTCGAAGGAGAATTCTAGGTCAAACATTTGCAAATATTAGATTTGAGGGAAACAACACTTCAAAATCGAGTAATTTGCTAGGTTAAGCTACAATGGAAGAATTGTAGCCTACATGAGGCTACCTGGGATATGGAAGATAAAGTGAATGAAGCATTTCCTTCTTCGTTCTACAAGTAAAAGGGGCTAGAAAAATGCCAAGGACAATGTTTATTTTGAGAGGGGGAAGATGTGATACCACCTTGTTTTTCTTTTAAAAACACATGAATATTTTTAGAAAATTGTGATTATTGTTTCAATGTAATGGTTGTGGAGGCCAACATTGGAATTAATTGATTATGTAATTACATTTTATATGCTAAATAAATGATTTCACTTTTTGGAATAAATGGGAAAGAGCACATGAGTAATAGAAACTTCTTGTTATTCCTGGAAAGTTGTTAAGTGGTCAAGTCCACACATTGGACCTTCCCAAATCTTCTCATAAAAATCCTAGGAGAAAATTGTTAGTTCAGGAATAACGCAGTCGGAGAGAAAGATTATGTTAAGAAATTAGCTGGAGAGAAATGCTAGGGTGGGTAAAAATCAAAAGAAGGACAATGGGAGAGAAAGGAATTATTTTATTGAAAAAAGAAATACTTTTTCCTAATTAAAAATAAGAACCTAGATAATTAATGGATGTAGACCCTAAAATTAGGACCTTGCTAAGGAAAAATATGTCATGAAGAAGTATAAAAATACCATTAAGGAATACAAAAGAGGTTTCTATTCTTGGGGTAACAAATCCAAGATCAGGGTGAGTTGTTGGTAGCTCGTTGGTTTAGAGGAACATGTTTTATCCCTAAGTTTTACCAAGAAATTAGTTATACAAAGATGATTGCAATTTTATTATTCTTGCTGAATTGTAAATATGGTTAATGAATTACTTTTATTATTATGAGTTAGTTTTGAATTCAATGATTTCATGCATGGGTAGAAAATAAGATAATTGGTCTGTAAATATTTGTGCTCGTACAATAGTATTACATGTATATCAAACCAAATGATTCATTTGAAGTGGAATAAATTTTTGTGTGTGTGTTTTCTCTTGCATGTGAGTTAAATTTTGAATAGTTAGAGGTATAGTGATTCACCTTATTCCATAATGAATTAAGATCTAGAGTTAGTAAGATGAATTAAGGCAACTGGATGGAAGAATTCCACCTTCAGGAAAAATGAAATGAGGGTGAAGTTAAAATATAGTCACATGCATAAAGTATAAGATTAAAGTAATAATCAGGTAGAAGCTGATCAAAATTATAATAAGTTATAGTTAATTTATGTTAAAATATAGTCACATGCATGAAGTATGAGATTAAACTCGTAATAATCAGGTAGAAGCTGATCAAAATTATAATAAGTTATAGGTAATTTCTCTGGAAGAAAATAAGGACATGAATGTTGTACAGGTAAGGAAACATGGAATATCTAAGTATTCCTGAAAGCTATTTAAAAATGAAAGTCTCGTTAAGAACAATTGTTTATGTTTGGGAAAATATCCCAAATCTTTTGATCTGAAAATGGGGTTGTTAGGCTTCCTGTCTAACTTACAAGAACCTCTCCAGACTCCCGCTTCCAAAGATTGAATTTTCCCAAGTCTATTTGATTAACCAATGCGGAATTAAGAAATGCTTGAAAATATGGGTGTATGCTTGTATTTGTTT
>APFE031423850.1:198339-213506 GCA_000404065.3 Pinus taeda | reverse complement strand
CAATCTTTAGAATGTTTACAACACATATCTTAAAGAAATTGGAATTAAAAAACATAAATCAATAGAGAAATGGGGGGTCAGTTTTGTCACTACTTAAAAATTTATGTAAAATATTAATGAATATCTTTCAAAGAAAATGAATAAATTAGATAAAAAATATATATTAAACTTTAAAAAAAGTATGACATGAAATTGAATTTAAATTGACATGTTTTGTCTTCTTTTACCACCACCTAATTCTTGATGATTTTGTAAATTTAAGAGTAAACATTCCAACTCCATTTATTTTAATAAAAAGGGAAAAAGTGATTAAAATATAGTGACATGCATGAAGTATGAGATTAAACTGGTAATAATCGAGTAGAAGCAGATCAAAATTATAATAAGTTATAATTAATTTCTTTAGAAGAAAATAAAGACATGTATGTTGTACAGGTAAGGAAACATGGAATATCTAAGTATTCCTGGGAATATCTAAGTATTCATGAAAGTTATTTAAATATGAGAGTTTGGTTAAGAACAATTGTTTATGTTTGGGAAAATATCCCAAATCTTTTGATCTGAAAATGGGGTTGTTAGGCTTCTTGTCTAACTTACAAGAACCTCTCCCACTTCCAAAGCTTGAATTTTCCCAAGTCTATTTGATTAACCAATGCGGAATTAAGAAATGCTAGAAAATATGGGTGTATGCTTGTATTTGTTTAAACCAATTATGTGTCGTAAATTAATGTGCTAAAACTATATATAAATGCATATAACAATAAATAAAGGAGTCGAGATAATGCAGCAATAACACAGACACATAAATAACAATATTAATTTGGAGTTCACCCACAACTCTTGGGCTACATTTCCGTGAGCTCTAGTTAATTCAACTACGCTCTCTAGGATCATGGTATTAATATTTTTACAAGCTCTTGGCCCAACTCTTGTTGTTCTTACACAAAAACAGTGGGTTCAGACACCATTTAATACCATTGGATCTTGAAGCTTTGGCTCTTAGCTCTTGGCTCTTGGCTCTGGCTCTTTGGCTCTTGATTCTCACTCTTGGCTCTGACTCTGGCTCTTTGGCTCTAGTTTTGGCTCTTGGCTGTGACTTTGGCTCTTTGGCTCTCTGCTCTGGCTTCTTTCTGCCTTTTGCAACCTTCAACTCTCTGGCTTTTCACTTGAACTTCAAATGACCGCAAAGGCTACCTCAGCTGCTCTTTTTCTTCTGTGCTGCCTCTTTGGCTTCTACGCTGCTCTTTGGCTTCTGCTTCATAGCAAAACCCCAACAACAACCGTCAATAGCAACTCGGCCACCAACAAAAACTCTAGAAACTCCACGTTATCTATCATTCTGTGGCTTTTAAAACAAATCGCGCTACCTGTTCATTTCAGATTCTCATCTCTCAGTCTCCCCAGCCTCCGTTCGCTTCGAATCCCTCTTCAGGGTGTTATGCCATCACTGTTTAACACTAAAAGGGGAGGTGGCCATTAATTTTGTAACGTAATAGTGCCTCGGGCCTCTGCAGCTCCTGAAACAGCCGTGCTCTGTTTACACAGGGAAAAATTATTTCAACAGAGAAAATCCGCCAAAACTCAATGTATCAAACTTCAAAAGTCCTTAAATAAACCCTATTCTTCTATAAGGCACACTTTCAAGTCATCATCGCATATGAGAATTGGCCTTCATCCTTCAAATTTCATTTAATAACGAAACTATGAAATACATTGAAAAAATGGTCTTTGACGGATCTCCGGATCCATACAATATGGTTTATAATGTTATCGGGTCTGGTCCATTAGATTGCTCGTTATATATATTTTATATATATAATATATTATATATATATATATATATATATATATGGTGGCCCCACTCCATTGTAACGTTCTGATGCGATATTTCGATGCGACTTGTCGCAATCGCATATCGCATAAGCTCGTGGCCTTCCCATATAACATGGTTTATTTCCAATGCCGATTGCGATTTCCGACCTGCCTGTCACTGCCGATGCGATATGCCGATCAGATCTGGACCATTGATCGGCCAGATCTGACGGCCCCTGTGCAACCATTGTTTAAGCCTCTGATAACCTTGTTTTCATGGTTTTCTTCATGTTTTTAAGGCCCGATAGTGTTATCTTCCTTCTCCATAACTTCTCCTTTTTCTGTGGTCTTGCCCTTTTAGGAGATTTGGAAGACTTAGAGGGTTTCTAGACCCATTATTCAAGGGATTTTTGCCTCTTTTTCCTTTGAAAAAAGGTAGCTTCATTTTATGATAGCTTTCCCATCTGAAGTTCGTTTTCACCCATTTAAGCTGCTTTGGATTCAAAATGAGAAGATCTCTGCAATGAGACTATTACCGAGAGCAACCTGTGATTTTCATTTTCCTCTGATTTACAAAGGATTTGTGCCAATTGGAACGTTCTACCTCTTTCATGAAGTCTTTTAGACTTAGAGGTTTATCTAGGATCCATTTTTGGATCACGCCTTCCCACTAAAAGAACTTTTGGTCTCCAAAAGACTGATATATTGATCTGAATAGTAAATGAGAGTGATTCACCCTCTTCTTTTAGCCTCCCTACACTTGCCTTTGCATAGCACCTCTGAACCAAAGTTTATGACGACTTCCCTTCTCTAGATGGGTTGGTATTCTTAAGAATAATTGTTTTCCTCCTTGCCTTCCTGCGGAACTTCTACTAGAATGGTCATAGAAGGTGCTTTGAGCTTCTTTTCCTTGATGATTGATCCAAGGTGGCTCAACAAATGTGAAGTGCATTTTCTCCACAAAAATTTCATTTGTACCTATTTGAAAGGCTACCAACAACAATTGTTAACATCAACAGGCATATAAACAACAACTAGATGGACTAACTCCTGCTTCAAAAAAAGAAAAAAAAATTCACATGTTGTGAACACCTCCACATCTTACATCTGCATACACACTAGATACAAGCCCACAAAACATGCCTTTAAACAAATGACCCTTCATGTCAAGCATGTAGAAAAAGACCGTTAGGACTCTTTTTCCAAAAGATGAAACTTTCATCATTATCTCCATTTGGAGACCAAGTTAACTTCTTTCAAGTCAACATGGCATAACATGCATGTCAAAGCCATTAACCCTGCAATTTAATTACACATACATGTTCAAAAACAAGGAAATCATCAACATCCCTGTGCTCATGCATCTCATGCTCATGCATGCATTTCATCCTTAGACTTTCACTTAAGCACACTGTAATTTCGGAGTTATAATGAAATATAATGTAGATGCATCATCAATAGACATGCAATATTAATCGGATAAGAACTCTAACTATTCCTTACCAATCCCTTTCAAAATTACTACCCTTGTCTGCACATCAATATCAACATGTGAATCATTTTGAGACACATCATTCATGGAATATTCACTTCCATTTCTGCCATCTTCTCTTTCCACTTTCTTCAGCTTTGGTGGAAGCATTGTTGGATTCAGTGTCCAACATTTTGCAGCAAGATGTCCTTGCTTATGGTGGTAAGTGCACTGCATGTGCATGCTCTTGATAGCATGATTTTCCTTGTCTAATGGACCTTTGGCTGCTTGCTTCTTTTCCTTCTTCTGCTTCCTGTATGCAGCCATTCTCTTCCAACATCTAGAAACATCATGGTTATCCAAACAAAAAAGGAACATGCAACTCTTTCCTCATACTTGTGTGGAAATTCTTCATGCTTTGCAAAATCAAAAGGAGTATGTTTAGAAATAGATTTATACCTGCCTCTTTCACCTTTATTTCCTTCATGAGGAGGTGAAGCAAATGAAGAAGTGACTCCCTTTGGAACACCATCAAACTCTTCAAGGTTATTAGAGTCTCCCCAACTCTCTGGTTTAAGTGTGTGCTTCTGAACACCTGCATCCTACAATTGATGTTTCAAGCTATTGTATTTCTCTTGGATACAACCTTCACACTTCTGAGGTAGAGGACATGAAATGAAACTCCTTCTAGGGACTATTTCAATGGCTTTCATGGCAGCCTTGGAATTCCCTCCCTAAGATTGTCCATAGCTAAGACCCAAATATTTAGGCCTTTCCTCAACCATTATTGGTTCAACAATACCTTGTGCAGGCTTTTCCAAGCCCTTTCCTTCATATCCCATCTTGGACATTAGCTTGGAACCTATGCCTTTAGTATGTTTCTCAAAAGAACCAATACAAACATTCTTAGAAAAATTTGAAGACAAACTGGAATGGCTTACTTCTTCTTCAAGCTGGTACTTGACTAAGGTTTCTTGGGCAACAAAGAGTTGTGACTCCAACTCATGCATCCTTTTTAGGTTCATATTTCACTATGAAGTTGCCTCTCCATTTCCTGCAATTTGTTAGCAAGCAACTGCTTCTCTTCCTTCATGGAATTCAGCTGCTTTCTAAGCATGCTGCTCTTCCTTTCATCCTCATACATTTCTCTCAGCATATCCATCATGGTGGACAATTCCTACTTCATGTCTTCATCAAAGGGTCTTGTGAAGAGAGCAGAATTTGAGGACCTACTTATAGAAGCTGTCATTATGCCAATGAACAAAAAAAACTTCAACAAGATAAATAAAGAGCTTATTTAGGCAACCTCTTGCAACAAACCTCTTATGCTTTGGATTGCCTTCAGGTCCTTTGGGATAGAAGAATTCCTTCAGCCCTTCTTCCTATTTGTCCTTCTTGGACTGAGCTATCAATATCTTTCCCTTCACCTCTACAAACTCAGAAAATAGTCAGTCTGCAAAACAAGCATACAATCAATCTCTTGTTGTTCAAACACCTTTCAGACAAGTAGACTTTGCACTGCCAATCAAACATTCTGATATAATCCTTCCTTGAAGGTGTGGTTAATCAATCTTAAGCTCTGATACCACCTGATCTCAAAATGGGGCTCTTAGGCTTCCTATCTAGCTTATAGGAACTTGTCCCACTTCTAAATCTTGAATTTTCCCAAGTCTATTTGATTAACCAATGTGGAATTAAGAAATGCTTGAAAATATGGGTGTATGCTTGTATTTGTTTAAAATGATTATGTGATGTAAATTTATGTCCTGAAACTCATATATAAATGCATATAACAGTAAATAAGGTAGCAGAGATAATGCAACAATAACACAGACACATAAACAACAATATTAATTTGGAGTTCACGCACAACTCTTGGGCTACGTCTCCGTGAGCTCTAGTTAATTCAACTAGGCCCTCTAGGATTATGGTATTAGTATTTTTACAAGCTCTTGGCCCAACTCCTGTTGTTCTTACACAAAAACAGTGGGTTCAGACACCATTTAATCCCCTTGGCTCTTGAATATCTCACTATTGGCTCTTGGCTCTTGGCTCTTGGCTCTGACTCTAGCCCTTTGGCTCTGGTTTTGGCTCTTGGCTCTCACTCTAGCTCTTTGGCTCTAGTTCTTTGGCTCTTTGGCTCTCTGCTCTGGCTTCTTTTTTCCCTATGCAACCTTCAACTCTTTGGCTTTTCACTTGAACTTCAAATGAACCCAAAGGCTCCCTTAGCTACTCTTTTTCTTCTTCGCTACCTCTTTGGCTTCTACGGTGCTCTTTGGATTTTACTTCATAGCAAAACCCCAACAACAACCTTCAATAGCAACCTGACCACCAACAATAACTCCAACAGCCCCCTGTTATCTATCATTCAGTGGCTTTTAAGCCAAATTGTGCTGCCTGTTCATTTCAGATCCTCGTCTCTCAGTCTCCCTAGCCTCTGTCTAGTTTTAGTCCCTCTTCCAAGCACTATGCCATCATTGCTTAACGCCAAAAGGGAAGATGGCCATAATTTCTGTAACGTAACAGTGCCTCGGGCCTTTGCAACTCTTGAAACAGCCGCGCTCTGTTTACACAGGGAAAAATGTATTTTAACAGAGAAAATACGCTAAAACTCAATGTATCGGACTTCAAAAGTCCTTAAATCCACCCTACTTTTCTATCGGGTCCGCTTGCAAGTTGCCATCGCACATCAGAATTGGCCTTCATCCTTCGCATTTTGTTTAATAAACGAAACTGCAAAAATACATTGAAAAATGGTGTTTGATGAATCTCAGGATCCATACAATATGGTTTATAATTTTATCGGGTCTAGTCCAACGGATCGCCTATATATATGTGTGTGTGTGTGGCCCCGCTCCATTGTAACGCGCCAATGCGATATTGCGATGCGACTTGTCGCAATCGCATATCGCATAAGCCCATGGCCTTCCCATATAACATGGTTTATTACCAACACCGATTGCGATTTTCGATCCGCCTGTCACCGCCGATGTGATATGTTGATCCACTTGTCACTGCCGATACGATATGCCAATCAGATTTAGACCGTTGATCGACCAAATCCGACGACCCCTATGCAACCATTGTTTAAGCCTCTGATAGCCTTGTTTTCATGGTTTTCTTCATTTTTTTAAGGCCCGATAGTGTTATCTTCCTTCTCCATAATTCCTCCTTTTTCGGTGGTCTTGCCCTTTTGGGAGATCTGGAAAATTTAGAGGTTTTTTAGACCCATTATTCAAGGGATTTTTGCCTCTTTTTCCTTTGAAAAAGGGCAGCTTCATTTTATGATTGCTTTCCCATTTGAAGTTCGTTTTTGCCCATTTAAGTTGTGTTTGATTCAGAATGAAAAGATCTTTGCAATGAGACTATTTCTGAGAGAAACCTGTGATTTTATTTTCTTCTGATTTATAAAGAGTTTGTGCTATTTGGCACCTTTTATCTCTTGCATGAAGTCTTTTAGACTTAGAAGTTTATCCAAGATCCATTTTTGGATCATCTTTGTATTAGTAAAACACTATACACAACTTGCTATAATGAGCAATACTTTAAGTAAGCGATCACAAAGGAAGTATCTATAAACAATTTTAATTAATTACTAAACAAATTTTCTACAAAGTATAACCTTCCAGTGAAATCCAACATGCATAAATTAAAATGAATTACTACACTAAGAGTAGAATATATATAATATATTATATTATATATATATATATATATATATATATATATATATAATATATATATATATATACTTTCTACCTTAATGTAGAAATTTATCTAATTTATGCCTCTGACCGTCGCTCGAAGGTTAATTTGTTAAAAAACTATATAATAGATATAAATAGTAAACCTTCCAGTGAAATCCAACAGGCATAAATTAAAATGAGTTACTACACTAAGAGTAGATATATATATATATATATATATATTCTTTCTACCTCAATGTAGAAATTCATTCTAATTTATGCCTCTTGACCTTCGCTCGAAGGTTATACTTTGTAAAAAACTATATAATAGTTACTTCAAATATATATCCCTTAAGGAAATGAATTAAGTTTTTTATGTTAAACTAAATTTTATATAAGTAGAAAGATATCTGAGTGCATATTAATTTAATAAAGGAAAATAACATAGATTGAGTATAAACTAATATCAAATTATGAGTATAACATAAACATACAACATTCACATTGTATATATTGTACATAAGAGAAGAAGAATAAACATAGACTCTTCGTAATTACAACCCAACCAAAATAATGGTATTTGTATGAAGTCCCATAAATACTCATATAAAATCCCATTCTTTCAAGAAAATAGATATGTACACAGGCTCTAAGCCTTAGTAATATGTACACTAATTAAATGACATGATGTATTTCAAAACTTAAAAACCCTCTTAGGGATGAAATAGAGCATGGCCTTTAATATTTAGTTCAAAAAACACGAGAGTTGCATTCTCTGCTAGGGAACCATCAACTCAAAATTTACAAGCAGACTCTTGACAAAGAGTCATAAAGCAAGTGTAGCTAACCTATGAGAAGGAAAGTCAACCTTAGTCTCAAACAACGAAGAAAATCCCCAAAGATAGAACAGGATAATGCATATACACTCCATTAACATGGTATAACTATGATAGGATCAAGACAAAATCCCAATTAGAAAGAAACATCATGGGTGTTGCATTAAAATTATCAGTTTGCTCAAATAACGAATAGAGAAAATAAAATACAACTAGAAAGGAATTAACCCCAATATTAAGTGAGTTATCTGCAAAATATCATAAGCATATGCTATAACTATAATTTGTAAATGGGTGTAATTATTAATTTACAAAATAAAAATAAAAAACCCAAAGAATGATCTCAATCTAATTAGATTTCAAGCCATAGTAAGCACTAACATGGTTGATTTCTATGCGAGAGGAGTAGACAGTGCAATGCTAGGGTTATAACCTTAAAACCCTAAAGTCGAGATATGACCAAAGCTAAGATGTAATGAAGAAAAATGTACAAGGTCAAAGGGAATGGGATGAGCTTACCATAGTTAGAGGAAGCCATATCAAAAGAACGATAGATTGACATCATTTCCACGCCAAAATCCTGTATAGTATAAGTGAAATGGGTTAATTAAAAACGCTACTAAAAATATGAAAACCATTAAAAAAATATATAAAAATAACCACAAAGGATTCCCTGAAATGTGGTCCGAACGGTGGTAAGTGGGGACTGTAACGAAGAGGGATGAAGGAAATTCTCATCCTCATCATGATAATTATCCTCATAACCTACATCTTCCAACCAAAGAAAATAAATTAAATTGAATATCGAAATACAAGAAAGAGATGTAGCTCTCAGGTGTGGCCTGCACCTGGAGACTACACTCACAAAACTTGAGAGATGTCTCTCGTTCACTCTATTACTATTCAATCAAAAGATTACATCATTAAATACAATACTAGGAAATAGGAAGTTGTACCCAAATCCCATAACTATAGGAACTAATCCTAAACTAGGGAGAAAGTTACAACAATGTAACCATTTTCTCCATTAATAATAGAATAATATTAATTATTCTCAACTTCCCCCCTTAATGGAGAAAGGGTTCTCCTGAACTCCTAGCATCTTTCTAAACAATTCAAATTTTACTCGTGCAAGAGGCTTTGTAAAAATGTCAGCCACATTGTCACAAGTTTTACAATATTCAACAGCAATTTCATTTGACTGTATTTTCTCTCTAACAAAATGGAACTGAGTGTCTATATGCTTGGTGTTTTTGTGGAACACTGGATTGTATGCTAATTTGATGGTGCTCTGGTTGTCACTTTTGATAGAAGTGGGTTGCTTCTGTTCTTTTCCTGCATCTTTGAGAAGTCTCCTCAACCAGAGTACTTCACATGTTGCTGCACACAATTCTTGATACTCAGCTTCACATGACGACAAAGCTACAGTACTCTGTTTCTTTCTACTCCATGCTATGACCCCGGAACCTATGTTGAATGCATAACCTATGATGGACCTCCGATCATCCAGGTTACCTGCCCAGTCTGAGTCTGAAAAACCTGCTAGAGTAACATCAGATACATCAGTGTATAAAATACCAAAATGAATACTACCACAAAGATACCTCAACACGCTTTTCACTGCATTCCAGTGACTTTCAAGCGGTTTCGACATGAATTGGCTCAACACACTAACAGAGTATGCCAAGTCAGGTCTGGTTGTTGTAAGATATATCAGGTTGCCAATCAGCTGTCTGTACATTGTGGCATCTACCTCCTTAGTGCCATCATCACTGCTTAATTTCAGATTCTGCTGCAAAGGTGTTGCTGTTGTTCTACACTAATCCATAGTAAACTTTTCTAACAGATTTCTAGCATACTTCCCTTGGGTAAGAAAAGTTTTCCCAGTTTCTCTAAATACTTTTAATCCCAGACAATAGTGAAGGCTTCCGAGATCCTTCATTTCAAAAACTTGTGCCATCAACCTTTTGATTCCTTTGATTAAATCAAATGCATTTCCTGTTATGATCATGTCGTCCACATACAAAGAAATCAAAACAATCTGCCCCTGATTATTGTACTTGGTATACAAATTTGGGTCATTTAGACTTCTATGGAAACCATACTCTATAAAGAAAGAAACAACTTTTTCATACCATGACCTGGGTGCTTGCTTTAAACCATATAAAGCCTTTTTCAGTCTGCAAACAAGATGTTCCTGCCCCTGCTTTACATATCCTTCTGGCTGTGCTAAGTAAATTTCTTCTTTTAAATCACCATTTAAAAATGCAGATTTGACATCAAGCTGGTATAATTCCCAATTATGTTTAGTAGCTAAAGCAATAAGTAATCTGATTGTATTTAGCTTTGCTACAGGTGCAAAAGTATCATCAAAATCTATACCTTCTTTTTGTGAATATCCTTTTGCAACCAACCTAGCTTTTAACTTATCTATACTTCCGTCTGCATTCATTTTTGGTTTGAACAGCCACTTACATCCTATAGGAGTTTTATTTTTAGGCAGTTCTACTAAATCCCAAGTTTCGTTTCTAAAGATTGATTCCATTTCTTCATCCATTGCAGCTCTCCATTCCTTAAATTGGCTGGCTTCTTTATAATTAGAGGGTTCTACAATGTTTAAAACTTTTGACATTAAAGCATAGCTTCTCAACTTCAATGGTAATTGAGTCTTCCTACCTGACCTCCTTGGTAGGGGTGGACTTACCTCAAATTTGTTTTCCTCTGCAATAATTGGGCCTGCTTTTTCACCTTCTTGCTGTTCTTCTTCATTCTCTTCTTCCTTCTCCTGTTCCTGCTCCCTCTCATCCTCGCTGCTTTCCTCCAACAGCAATGGAATGTGCCAATCATCTCCAACATCAGCTTTCCTTTCCTGCACCTGTTCATGAAAGACTACATCTCTACTAGCAAATGTCTTACGAGAGTCAGGATTGAACAATTTGTATGCCTTAAACTCTGTGCCATAACCAACTAAGATGCATTTAACAACCTTAGGGTCTAATTTCTTTCTATCAGCTTTGGGTACATGTGCAAATGCCTTTGACCCAAAGACTCTTAAGTGGTTTACTGCTGGTTTAAATCCATATAAGGCTTCAAAAGGAGTTTTGAAACCAAGAAACCTAGTAGGACTTCTATTTTTCAAATATACAGCAGTATTTATCGCTTCTGCCCAAAACATATTAGATAGACCCTTACCTTGCAGCATGCTCCTTGCACACTCCGCCAATGTTCTGTTTTTACACTCTGCAACTCCGTTTTGCTGTGGTGTATGCGGCACTGTATATTGCTGAACAATCCCATTAGTTTTGCAGTATTTCATGAATTCCTTTAATTTG
The DNA here is from genome assembly GCA_000404065.3 of Pinus taeda. Lineage (NCBI taxonomy): Eukaryota > Viridiplantae > Streptophyta > Pinopsida > Pinales > Pinaceae > Pinus > Pinus taeda. The sequence goes on along the minus strand of APFE031423850.1, from coordinate 202,369 downwards.
TATTCTCCTCCTTGATCAAATCGGAGAATTTTAATACTTTTTCCAAACTGTTTTTCTACCAGGGTTTTGAACTCTATAAAACATTGGAAAGTCTGACTTTTATTGTTTAAAAAATAAACCCAAGAGTACCTAGTGCAATCATCAGTAAATAACAAGAAATAGTATGCTCCCCCTAGCGACCTTGTCTGCATGGGACCACATACATCAGTGTGCACTAGCTCTAAGATTTCTATTTGCCTCCTCCTATCATGCACAGGAAACTGTTCTCTGTGCATCTTTCCTAGGGCACAACCATCACAATTCAACTGAATGTTACGAAAGATGGGGAGACCTTCGACCATACCTTTCCTTTGTAACAACATAAGATCCTGCAGATTTAGATGACCAAACCTCTGATGCCAGAGTTCTTCAGCTGTCGACTCTCCTGCAACCATGGCTTGCTTTGGTATACTTTTCGCATCCAACCTGTACAGGCTTCCAACTCGCATGCCTGTTGCAACAATCTCATCCCTGCAATCCTTTATCACACAGTGAGTCTTGAAGAATTCGACATGCATATCTTGGTCAGCCATCATGGATACAGATATTAGGTTTTTCCTTATTCCAGGTACATATAACACATTTGAAAGGTGACTTATTTTTCCATTAGGCAACTTAACTGAAATCACCCCATGACCTTTAATCTGATATCCATTATCATCCCCTAGATATATTTTTTATCCATTTATAACTTCTTCAAGACTGTCAAAAAATTCTTTATTACCTGTCATGTGTGATGATGCTCCGGAATCGACATACCAGATGTCATCTTCGTTTGATGTTGTTAGGGCACAGTCGACTGTGAACAGTCGAAATTCACGACTGAAGTCTTCTTCTTCTTCTACAAAATATCCTCTGTGTTTTGGATTTACCTGTCTCCTCCTTGCCTCATCAGCTTGCTTCTTATGATAACAATCTCTCTGTATATGACCCATTTTCCCACAATAAAAACATTTCTTTTCATAATGATTTGCAAGCATACCTTTCTGAGAGTGCAGATTCTTCTGTGATGTTCCTCCTCTTTGCTTTGATTGCTGCTGTGACTGCCTTCCTTTGGATAGTCTTCTTTTTGCCACCAGCGCGAGATCGTCACTTTGGGAGTTCAGATTCAGGTTCTGCCTTCGATCTTCCTCTTGCTGCAAGATCGCAGTGAGATCATCGAACGAGGGTGCTTTCTCCCTTACCGAGACTCCAGTGATGAAGGTTTGAAAATCATCACGCATCCCATTCATTGTAATTGCAACAAGATCTTCATTAGCCACCGCCACTCCAATGGCCCCCAATCCGTCCTTAACATCCTTAATTCGCGCTACAAATGCAGTAGCAGACTCCCTTTCGTCCATTCTCATCGAAAATAGCTTGCTTTTTAGAGCCAAAACTCTATTTGTATTATGGGTCTCATAGAGATTTTTGATTTTCGTCCAGATCTCAGCAGACGATTTACAATCTCTGATGTGTGCAATGACATTGTCTTTCACAGACATCTTCAGCAGGACTTTGGCTTTGTTTTCTCGTTTTTCCCAGTCTTCCTTCTATTGGGCTGCTGCCGGTTTCTGCTTGTCGCCTGTCACTATAGCCCAAGCATTTGCACCTTCGAGCAGGGTCTGGATCTTGAACTTCCAGTTTGTGAAGTTCAATCCGTTGAGTTTACCAGACTCGTTAAGGTAAGACTCCATTGTGTTGCTCATTTTGAATCTATTTAACAACAAAAAACAATACCTGTCAGATCGATCTGTTGTCTCTGCTACCGATCTGCAGTGTCTGGCACTCGCGCTCCAATGAGCAACTTCGGTGTTTCCAACACAGCCGAATCACCGATCTGATCACAGTTGATCCGATCCACCTCTTCCGGATTGATCTGCCACTTCGCCGATCCTGCTCTCCTTGCAGATCGCCACCACGAAGTCGAGGTTTCCCACAGATCTCCTCTGGCGCTTTCCCGATCTGTCTCTCCTGGACTGATCTGCACCTCCGCCGATCTGCTCCGTTTGCAAACCGCCAAATGAAGTTCACGTTGTTCAGGGATCTCCTTGGCGCTACCCCGAGCGAAAAATCCGCGCTAATTAAAAATTGCTTAGAGTAGAAAAATTGGCGCGTTTTTCCCGGCAAAATCCGCGCTAATCGGGCTTTCTGGCACAATAGCGCGATTTCTCCCTCAAAATCCGCGCTCTGGCGCGATTCCTCCCTGAATTTCCGCGCTCTAGCGCGATTTCTCTCTGAAATCCCGTGCTAATCGGTCTTCTGGCGAGACTGTCAACACAAAATCCGCGCCAATCGGCCTTTCTGCTCAGAAAAAAAAAAAATAAAAATAAAAATAAAAATAAAAATAAAAATTTTCCGAGTCCGAACCAGGTGTTCCGCAGTCCACGTGCTCAATCGAGCACAGAGCTCTCGTGTACACACTCCACCACACAGGCACTTCCGCCACACAGACAAGCTAGCTTCTACAGGCACTTCAGCCTCACAGGTGACAAAGATCAGGCTCACTCAATCTGAGCTCTGATACCAAGATAAAATATGCACTGGATTGAAAAGAAAGAGATGTAGCTCTCAGGTGTGGCCTGCACCTGGAGACTACACTCACAAAACTTGAGAGGATTCTCTCGTTCACTCTATTACTCTTCAATCAAAAGATTACATCATTAAATACAATACTAGGAAATAGGAAGTTGTACCCAAACCCCATAACTATAGGAACTAATCCTAAACTAGGGAGAAAGTTACAACAATGTAACCATTTTCTCCATTAATAATAATATAATATTAATTATTCTCAACTGATAATAATATCCTCTATCTTAAATTGAACAATTATTTCTGTTAACCGTATACAAGATTCTGCGATCTGTATTTTACAGTATAAATTTACACATATGTTGCGATCCGTATTTTACAATATAAATTTTGTTATTGGCAGATATCGTACGTTCTGGAATATAGTTGGCATATAAATTTGCCAAGATTGGAAGCAAAGAACTACATCGACGTATTTGGACAGGACCCCATTTATTTGTAGGTTCATGATTTCATCGTGTAACAACCCGTTTCTATTTGCAAAGATTTGATCCACCTCTGTGGAGAAAATTCCAAAACCTTATTAGATTTCGATGAAGTTGAATATATAAACGGACCAGGCCATTTGATGTTGTTTTGCCAATTAAGCCATGGGACGTTGTTGCGTTTCACAAAAATATCTGTCTTAACAATTTAGATTTCCTGTAAAATTCTCCATTAATGTTTGTTACATTTGTTTGTTTCCAGGACGCCAAATATGAAGACCCAAAAACTTTTAGAACTTGCAAAGTTGGGTTCAATATGTTTCACTCTTCACAACAGCAAGAGCTAAAACTTCTCCAGGTAATCTGATGAGTTATGTCATCGGATAATATCTGTTTAGCAGACAAACTAGGATTTGAGTGGACTGTAAAATAACGTGAAATCTATGAACTTTGTGCGTAGATGGTGGAAAGATTCGGGTTTCTCTCAAATGGCCTTCCCTCGGCATCGTCGCCTGCAATATTACACTTTGGCATGTTGCATTGATAGTGATGCTCAACATTATTCGTTCAGACTTGGATTTAACAAAATAAGTCATCCTGGCACGGTTCCTGACGATATTTACGACACCTTTGGAACAATGGATGAGCTAGAACTCTTCACAGCGGCAGTTAAGAGGTGGTACTGGCCATGGCCAATTCAAAGAATTTTAGAAGAATGTAAGCTTCATCACTCCATTAATCTTTAGGAACTAATTTACTTGACCAAAATTTGTGTTCATATGATCAGGTGGCATCCGTCTGCGACGGAGTGGCTTCCAGAATATATGAAAGGAGTATATATGGTGCTTTACAAACCGTTATCGAAATGGCAGGAGAAGCAGAAAAGTCTCAAGGCCGAGACACGCTCAGCTATGCCCCGAAATGTGAGAACGTAATAAAGCATACATACACAACTATTTCTTTGTGAGAACGTAATGTGATTATTAGTTCAT
>APFE031423850.1:167202-180740 GCA_000404065.3 Pinus taeda | reverse complement strand
AAGTTTTTATTGTGTTGTTCCAACCTTATATTGTTTACCTTTGAGTCTGTGTAATAGCTCGCAAAATTGAGGTAAGTCTGTGAAATAGCTTAGCTTTGTGGTGCGTGAAGCTAGCTGCCCAAAAGTAGCTTCGCGAAAGTCATAACTCGGCAAAAATTAAATTTCCTAAATATTTCTAACACAAGTGTTCCACTAGAGAAGCCCAACCTGGAGCACCCTGCAAAACAGAGATGTAGCAATGTACTTAAGTTCCCCAAAAAGTGTGGCAGCCTCATGTGAATGTATTTTCATGTTTTGGAATTCAATACTAAGTTTTTATTGTGTTGCTCCAACCTTATATTGTTTATCTTTGAGTTCGTGTAGTAGCTCGCTAAATCCAAGTATGTGAAATAGCTTCGCAGTGCAAGAAGCTAGCTGCCCGAAAGTAGCTTCACGAAAATCATAACTCTCTCGCTACATCCAAGTCTGTGAAATAGCTTCGCAGTGCACAAAGCTAGCTGCCCAAAAATAGCTTCACGAAAATCATAACTCTCTGCCCTCCACGAAAATTAAATTTCCTAAATATTTCTAACACAAATTCCACTTGAGAGGGCCAACCTGGAGCAACCTGTAAAACAAAGATGTTTCAGTGTACTTAAGTTCCCCAAAAAGTGTGGCAGCCGTGAAATCTTCCCCATACTATCTATTTTCGGATACAATGGAATGAAGCTCTTTGCATCATTCTACAAGTCGATTAAAGTAGCTTATCTCATATTAAACAAAAGATATGATTGATGGTTGTTTGCCATACATTCTGCACAACCTTGGCCTTCCCTGTTGGTTGTTGCTCATGTAAAATTGTTCTTTCAAATTGCTATAGCAATTCATTTAAACTAGTGAGATATGTACCCTCACGGAACTGAGTTTTCTGACCCATTTTTCCTCCCATTGCACGACCTTACCGGCAAGCTCCCGTTTGTCCCTAATTGTTCAAGATACTATAAAAATGTTAAAAAAAAACACATTAAAAAATGATAACATTGCAAGGTGAGATATTGCACAAACGAATGTAAAGATATTTATAAATATCATTAAACTCATAGGTAATAACTAATTAGATGTTAGAAGTTACAGAAAGCATCAAACATTATTTATTTAAAAAAAAAAGAAAAAGTTAGATTGATTTATTTTTAATGATTTAATGTAATATCCATATGCCAAACAACTAAAATTTTAAATGTATTATTTATATATTATTTAGAACAAATGTTAATTTAAATATTGATTTTATCTATAATATCAATATTGTTGGAATTAAGTATAAAAAAAATGAATTGCTAGCATAAATTGGAATTTGACTTGAAGTACTTTCTAGAATAATTCCAAATGTATCTAGAAGTTTATGTTTTCTATGAAATAGAAGTGTTATTTAATGATGGTTTAAAGATGACCACCTAGTAATGAAATGGATAGCATAACTTCTCTAAGTGGTAGTTTAAGGAAAACCATAATCTAAATCATGTTCATGGAACTGTAAAAATAATTATTTCACGACGGCCACCACCTTGGCTCTTCTTGTCACTGCCTTGGCTCTTCATTCCTCAGGATGTCAGCACTGCCTCACTGCCTGCAGAACAAAAGGGAAGCACTACCTCAGAAATGAATATTTTAATTGTTGTAACCGACATTAATTTTGCTATAAATACATATGCTGAGCCGAGGAAGAAAATTCACTCTCGGTTTTTGGTTGTGTAATTTCTTTGGTTTTGTAATCAAGTAGTTGTAGTTATTGTTATCTGAATTTCTATATTTATATTTCTTTCATCTGGTATCAGAGCTGACTTCGTTTGAGAAGCCATTATTGTGTACCTAAATTTTTTTGCTGTGTGAGAAGCCACTATTGTGTACCTAAATTTTTTTGCTGTGTGAGGTTGAAAAGAACTGTTGTGAGGTTGAACATAATTGTTGTGCAATGCAGAGCACTTGTAACTAATGCAATGCAGAGCACTTGTGACTGAAATTGTTGGAGCCGTTTAATGCTGCACATAATCCGTAATTGTTTTGCAGCACTAGAATCTGAGAGTGAAGAAGAATCTATTTTGTGAGGATCCATTGTTGAGCGTGGTCGAATAGAGCTGCAATATTTTGCTGAAGATTTGTGAGGCCAATGCGTAGTGTCTCGAGAGCGTGAATTTTGAAGGAAGAAGAGATAAATCTATCATAAGACTCAACTACCAATGTTGTAAGCTATTCTGTCATGATATTGCCAGTTTTTTTTATTGGCAGTAGAATTATTTTTCAAATTCCATCTTTGAAGGGCTTGTGAGAACGGTTTTGAAATTCAGAGAAGTTTCAATTGAGTAGATGGGGACATTTTTTATTTCCAACAATTTTATCTACACAGTTGAAGGAAGAAATTTATAATAAAGCTCTACTTCCTTTGGCATCAGATATATTTATTTTTCCATCTGAGTATTTTTTTGTCTCACTGTGTGGGGATCTACTTAGCTTATTAACATTAAGTGGTTAATGAGTTAATTTTTTCTTTTACCATTGTGGATTCAGTCAAGAAGAGTTTTTTTTTTTTTTTGTTTTTTTGGGAGAAATTAAAGCACTTGGTAAACCAAATTAGAATGGATTTAAATACTAATACTAGTCAATCAATTCCTATTTTAATTGAGAAAAGTTATGATTCTTGGTTTATTGGAATGAGAACATTGTTGCATTCTCATGATCTTTGGGGATTTGATACTGATGGATATCTCGAGCCTGCTAATGAGGCAACAATGATGGCTCTTACAAATGTTGAACGAACATTGTTGAAAGAAAACAAAAAGAAAGACAATAAAGCTCTTGGCCTTATTCAACAAGGCTTAGATGACGTGATATTTTCAAAAGTATCAAATGCAGAATCTTTGAAGGAGGCGTGGGAAATCCTTGAATCATGTTATCATGGTGTAGCAAACTTAAAGAATGTCAAACTATAGAATTTGAGAAGAGATTTCGAGAATCTGAAAATGAAAGATAGTGAAACTGTGGATGCTTTATTATTCATGTCATCAGTGTTGTTAATCAATTACGAAAATATGGAGAAGACCTCTCAAACAAGAGGGTGATTGAGAAAGTCCTTCGAAGTTTGCCAAAGAAATTTGAAGCGATTGTTGTATCCATAGAAGAGTTCAAGGACACAGGTCAAATCCAAATTGAAGAGTTGACTGGTTCGTTGATTGCACATGAATCGAGGATGTCAAGATTTGATGATATCTCGTTGGAGAATGCCTCCAAAACTCAGATTCAATTTCATAGAGGAAGAGGCAGAGGAAGATCGAGTAATAGAGGATGAGGCAACAAATTTCAAAGACATCCGTCAAATGATTATGTTCATGAAGAGACATCTCAGCAACGTTCTCCTAATTTAAGGGGGGGGGGAGTTACAACAGAACCTGGCATCGAGGGAGTCAAAGGTATGATATTTATAAAGTTACAGTTATTATTGTAAAAGATATCGCCATTTTGCTACTAAGTGTTTGAAGAGGCAGGCATATGTTAGTAAGCAATCTGCACACATCTCAGAGGAATTTGAACACAGTCAAAAGCCAATGTTTATGACTTGTAACATGACTCAAGAATGTTCGAATTATATTTGGTTTTTAGATAGTGGTTGCAACAATCACATGGTTGGAAACAAAGATTTGTTTTCCAATCTAGAAACCAGTATTCAGTTTGAAGTCAAGTTGGGTAACAATATTAAGGTATGTGTTAAAGGCAAAGGAATGATTGTTTTTTATACTAAAGATGGTAATAGAAGAACAATTGATGATTTTTACTATGTACCTAGATTGAAATGAAATTTATTGAGCACTGAATAGTTGATAGAGAGAAAGTATAGAGTGTTCTTCAAGAATAATGAGTGTATTATCATTGACAAATATCCAAGTAAGAAGCTCATATCAAGAGTAGAAATGACAAAGAATAGGATGTTTCATCTTATAATGAGAAATGAATTGACTCCATCCTTGAATGTTTACAAAACTAAGAATTATGATGAGTAGTGGTTATGGCATTTAAGATATGGTCATTTATATTTTGGTGGTCTAGATTTGCTGCAGAAGACACATATGGTGAAAGGGTTACATAGTATTCAAAAACCGATGAGCTCATGTGAAAGTTGTATACTTGCCAAACATCATAGACATAAATTTGTTTCTGGAATTTCATACAAGGCGAGAGGTCCATTGGAGATTGTTCACACAGATTTATGTGGACCAATGCAAACACTTCTTTTGGCTGGTAATGTTTACTTTTTTACTTTTATTGATGACTATAGTCGAAAAACATGGGTTTATCTTCTGAAATAGAAATCTAAAGCATTTTCTGTATTTAAAAGATTTAAAGCTATGGTTGAAAAGGAAAGTGGAAATCATATTAAAATTTTGAGATTAGATAGAGGTGCTTAATATATGCTAGCAAATTTCATTGAGTTTTGTCAATTGCATGGAATCAAGAGGAAATTTACTACATGTTATACTCCACAAGAAAATGGAATAGCTAAAAGGAAGAATCGAATTATTATGAATATGGCTCGAAGTATGTTTAAGGCGAACCATCTACCAAATGAATATTGGGGAGAAGCAGTAGCTTGTGTTGTTTATATTCTTAACAGAAGTCCGACTAAGAGCGTGAAGGATTGAGCTCCCGAAGAAGCATGGAATGGTAAGAGTTCTCATATATCTCATTTAATAATTTTTGGTTGTGTTGCTTATTCACATGTTCCTAAAGAATTGAGAAAGAAGTTAGATGATAGGAGTGAGAAATGTATCCTTATTGGATATGGTGATGAGTCTAAAGCATATAGAATTTATAATCCCATCACCAAAAAATATATTATCAATAGAGATTTTGAGTTCAAGGAAGAAGAAGCTTAGGATGGAAGCATAGATAAGTTTGTTGCAAAGACAATTGTATTATCTCATGGAGATGATAATGAAGATGAGCAAGAAGCATAGGGTGGACAACCAATTCCATATACACCTGCTCCAAGCACGCCAGTAAGCCAATCACCTAGAGTTAGTCCATTACAATTCAGAACACCGAGAAATCATGAACATGGCGAACCATTAGGTTATGATGGACAATAAACAACCGGATCAGATGTAAGTAATGATTCTAATCCTACAATAGCTACATTGAAGAATAGAATTAAATGTCAGAAGAATAAAAGTTAAAGGAATTGTATGAGCAGCATGATGAAACAAATCAAGTTTCAAATTTTGCGTTACGTGCATATGATCCAATAAATTTTGATGAAGTTGCGAAAGAAAAAGTTTGGATAAAAGCCATGGATGAAGAAATTGATGTTATAGAAAGAAATAATACTTGGGAACTTGTAAATTTTCCTGAAGCTAAAAATACTATAGGTGTTAAATGGATTTACAAAACTAAAGTGAATGTTGAAGGTGAAATTAAAAAGCATAAAGCAAGACTTGTAGCTCAGGGGTTTAGTCAACAACCTAGTATTGATTATAATGAAACTTTTGCACCTATGGCTAGACTTGACACAGTGAGAATGGTATTAGCTATAACTGCACAAAATAAATGGAAAATATATCAAATGGATGTTAAGTGTGCATTTTTAAATGGTTTTCTAGAAGAAGAGGTTTATGTGAAACAACCTCGTGGATATCAAATTGATTGTCAACAAGATAAAGTTTACAAATTAAAGAAAGTATTATATGGATTGAAACAAGCACCCTGAGTATGGTATAGTAGAATTGATGAATATTTGAACACCAATGGATTCATCAAGAGTCCATGTCAGCCAAATTTGTATACAAAAGTAAATGAGAATGGTAAAATTTTGATTGTGTGCTTGTATGTTGATGATTTGAATTTCACTCGAGATCTCTCAATAGATGATTTTAAGACGAACATGAAAATAGAATTTGATATGAGTGATTTAGGCCTAATGAAATATTTTCTTGGTATTGAAGTAACTCAATCTGAAGATGGTATCTTCATTTGTTAATCCAAGTATGCAAGGGATATATTGAAAAAGTTCACGATGAAAAATTGTAAGCCAGTTGTAACCCCAATTGCAATTGGTACAAAACTCAGTAGGGATGATCATGGTTCAGATATCGATCCAACCTTGTTTAAACAATTGGTTGGAAGTCTTATGTATTTGACTACAACAAGCCCCGATATAATGTTTGGTGTAAGTTTAATTTCCAGATTCATGGAGTCTCCGAAGAGTACCCATTGGCTGGTTGGAAAAAGGATTTTAAGATATGTTGCTGGAACAAGAAATTATGGTATCTTATATGCATCTTATTTAGATTTTAAACTAACTAGATATACAGATAGTTATTTTGCAGGCAATATTGATGACAGGAGGAGCACATCTGGGTATGTGTTTAGTTTTGGTTCAGGTGTATTTTCATGGGCATCAGTGAAGCAATCCATTGCGACTATATCATCAGCTGAAGCAGAGTACATTGCAGCCACAACATCAGCATGCGAAATTGTTTGGATGAGAATAATTTTGAAAGAGTTGTTGCATGAACAGGGAGAACCCACTCATATTTTCTGTGACAACAAATCTGTGATTGCATTATCAATAAATCATGTTTTCCATAAGAAGAGTAAACATATTGATACGAGGTACCATTTCATTCGAGAATTAGTAAGCAATAATGAAATATGTATGGAGTTTTGCAGATTAGAAAACCAATTTGTAGACATATTTACAAAACTCTTGGGAAAAGAACTCTTTGAAACTCACAAGGAAAACATAGGGGTATGCATGATGTAACAAAATTTTGATGTAATAGCAAAGTTTTGTTTTATTTTGTCAAATAATTAAGGGAGAGAATGTAAAAATAATTATTTCATGACTACCACCGCCTTGGCTCTTCTTGCCACCACCTTGGCTCTTCATTCTTCAAGAGGTCAGCACCACCTCACCGCCTGCAGAACAAAAGGGAAGCATCGTCTCAGAAATGAATATTTTAATTGTTGTAACCGACATTAATTTTTCTATAAATACATATGCTGAGCCAAGGAAGACAATTCACTCTCGATTTTTGGTTGTGTAATTTCTTTGGTTCTGTAATCAAGGAGTTATAGTTGTTGTTATCTGAATTTCTGTATTTTTATTTCCTTCAGGAACATGATTGTCTCTAGCTACAACTAACTGTGGTTCTCACTGACTCTAACTCTAGGCTTTGGCTACAGGCTTTGGTTTTAACTATCAATAAATAACATGCAATTTGGTGACTAGAACTTATAGTTTATCTACCATACATAATACTTCTCCATTGTTTTCTTTATTTGTGTAGTGCATGTTTGCATTGCCCTTGCCACCATCACCACTAGAAAATGCAAATATATACTTTCTTTGTAGTCGGTAATGCCCACCGATTTCAGCACCTCCACAAAAGTAAATGTTTACTCTTTCGAAATTATTAGTGGTTATGACCTCCAGTCGTCTTGTCTTGGCACACTAGGCTAAGGATATGCAAAGAAATAAGATGTTGAATGTCTTTGTACGTAGGCATTGCATGAGAGGGTCATCTAATGCTTCTGGGTCACTCAGAATTTCGAACAAATGTGCATGGACCAGGTCCTTGGCCTGCAAACAATCATGAAAGGCCACCATAACTTTAAGCTTTTCACTCGAGGTCAACGTGGCAGATGTAATGCCTCTTAATTATTTATACAATAGGTATCCTGTCTGCAGTGCATACTTGTTAATAATTTATCAAAGTTTGAAACCAAAATCCCTCCTTCACTCCTTTGAAACCTTTAAAAAAATTAGTGTTTATGTAAAAAGGAGTATATGGAGAAGTTGAAATGATTCAAACTTTGTGACTCTTCACATACCCTTCTATTTTAGGATGTTGCAATTTTTCATTAATTTGATCCTATATATAAGCATCACACATTTCGACATGCAACATATGAATATCATAAGCATTCGGGTAGTTGAGAAGCTTAATCAACACCCCATATTTTGCCACATCACAAATAACTCTATCCAAAATTTCTTTAACATCACGAGAAAGGAATTTAGGAAAATCTATTTCTTTAATGGGTGTGTCAATATATTACTTGAATATTTTTTACTAACACCATAGACATGTTCAATTGCATTTATCTTCTTCATTCATATTGAATCCACTTTATATATATGTGCTTTGTTTATACAATATGTCATATTTCGTATGATTATATTCCTGCGTGTACATATTTTCAGATGGATAACTTTCATGTTTATTGATGTTTTCCTTAAAAATGGGGAATCAATTATGGGCATATCCCACTAGGTATCTACATTACACTGAGCTATGTCGGGCGAAATCAAGCCACGAAAGTTATACATTTCAAACAATCTTATTAGCTAGAAGGATGACCACCTCTCATATTTTGGAGAAGTGGAAGTAATTTAGCACATTTGTTGGACATGATAGAAGATTTTCCTCATAGGAGACAATCGCACAACACTGCGTATCCTTGCCTTCTTTCTATTTCTTTGACAAGTTGGGTCATCAAGATAGTTCTGCGCAACATTGCGATTATGCGTTCTGCTAGAAATAAAATATGTTTTGAAGCTTAAATGGTTATATTAACACATAATTATAACCCACTTGATCATATTGAGTATTTAAGATGATTTTATGGACCAATTTCCACTGCTATGGAGATGAACATACGATTAATATTGGAACATAAACCGACCATCTATCTTCTAAAATCTTATATCTTATAGTGGAAAATGTGGTAAAAGGCATTGGCTTTCGTCCTTAGGGATGCAATATAAGCATCAAAGCATCATCACATTCTATGAGCATTTTCAATGGCATTCAAAGAAGTCTATAGAAGATCTTGGTTAGACAAAATAAGGAAGTAAATGGATGACTTTATAAAGTATAGTGATGTACAACTAGTTGTGTTCTAGGCATCGATGTTGATATAATTATTCCACTTCACAACTATAGTCTTTACATTATTCATAAACTAGGAAAACTCGGATCTGAAATCTGCAAATGTGAGGGTACTTGGTTGTCCAAGAAAAACATTATTTAAGACTAGTGAGTAGTGTTTATATAATAACCTTTTCACCTTCGCTTTTTAAATCTTGATTTATGAGCCTACATTTATTTAGGATTTTACCCTTCACATAAGTTTCTATTTCAAATGTATATGCATTGTACATAAAATTGAAAATAAGTTTCTATTTTAGATGTATAATTATTGTACATTAGCTTTTTGTATAATGAAATTTCTCTACCAAGAGCAGCCAAAGATCAACTCCCTTAAAGTTCAGAAATAATCTTCTCAAATCTTCCATTCCTTAGGTGTAACTTTACTCCTTTAGGAGCAATGGCAAATTATTATATTTTGACATATTTTACAATCTAATTATATTTTTGACATATTTTAGAATCTATGTCTTGATTTAATTATTTAAATTAATTTGATTTATATCCAATATATTTCCAATTTAATCTAAAGCTTAAATTTTAGTTCATATCCACTATCTTCCCTATCTATTTCAAACTCTAAATTTGTTACAATTTCTCTTTTCATTTAATTTAATTTCACTTAACTTGACATAAATATTTCTTAACATTATTTGAAATGGAAAAAACAAATAAATAAATTAAAATGGACCACTTGGCAATTTCATTCAAACATGGTGTACCCATCTTTTAAAAATAGTCAAATCCACAGCGACATGCCGGGGAGAAAAATGCGAAGAAACAATTTAAAAAAGCCCTCTGCTAGTTCATTGAATCCACTTAATGTCCTATAAAAATATTGGAATTTTAGACTGGATTTCCATGTTTATTGGAATCCGCGGCACTGTCCTGTAAAAGTAAGAGTAGTGGAATTCATCAACGTTACGTACTGAATTTTAATATTTTTCTAAATATTTAAATTTATTTAGCTCTTAGGTTATTTGCTGATTATCCCTCAGAACTGTATTAAATTTCATATTTTTTAGTGTGTCCAAGATTGATTGGCGCAAGTCATTTGTGCCATGGAAAATTATTGAGCGCGACCCCTTACAACCGTATTAAATTTCATATTTTTAAATTGGTCCAAGATAGTATAGTAGATTGAAGCCATGCCCAGGGTCTTTCATGTGGGTCTCACTGGACCCAACAGGATCGTCACGAGATTTGATGCGAAGCCGCGATTTTTGATATCAAATCAGTGAAACCGAAAATAGCAAAAATCACTGTTGCACAACGTTCATATACGCCCTCAGTACATTAATAGAATTATGCTTTAAAATTGACGCCCGTTTACCCGTCATTACCATTTTTACCAGTTAAATACAGTTTATTTTAAAATCAACACGTCATTATTAAGTTGCTATTAATCTATAAAAATGTCATAATGACCGGCATTCATGAAAATTACAAATTTAAATTTAAATGTATATATTTTGGAATAATTGTTTTGATCAGAAAGAAAAATTTGTAGGTATTGAACTGTTTGGATAATATTTATGAACGTTAGGATTTTCAGTTTTTGGGTGTATCTGACATTTCCAGTATCAAGAATCTGATAGTATCTTTCTATGTAATTCAGATCCTTATATTTTCTTAATATAAACTATGATGGTTTTTTCATTCTGGAAAAAAATTCTGGAAAAAAAAGATCTGAAATAACTGTATTCAAACTGCTAATCTTTATAATTAACGTTAATGTACCGACATGTATTCATTCATCCTGTCTGATAATTAATCACCATAAAAAGACTTATCAAGCGTTGCACCAAAACTTCCTCCGAGTCGCTGAATTGCAAGATCTGTCCACAACGGACTTTATTCTCTCGACAAAGTAACTATAAGCATAGGATTTTTATAGCGTGAATGGAGACCTGGCATGGTTTTGTTAGTATTTGAAAATTCGCCCCCGTAGAGTTTTCACACAATACCACCTCTGGCACCAATTTCATGGACACATTGACTTAAAAACCAAAAAAATCAACCAACACGTTATGTTCTACCTTTGATGGTACGCTTTGTTATAAAAGCAAATTCCTTGATATATTTATTTGTAGCATGCTAACTTGGAAGGAAAAATATTTCTATGCCTTAAAATTATTGTGTTTGTGTATAAGTAAATATTATGGTTTTAGTTAGCGAAAAATACCATTCAAATTACTAAATAACACACTCTGCATTCTTCTTTTAGTTTGATGGATGGGGTGAGGAGCTCTAGGTTTATTCTTTGAATTTAATGTTATTTATTTATATCAATGCCAAGGTATTTAGCATAGTTAATTTTCTAGTTTTCGTTTTAATAAAAGTTAACTATTTCTAGACATTCTGGGTTAATGTTATTCATTAATTTTTTGTTTGACGCTTTTATGCAATTATATAGAACTTACATAGCTCGAGCGAAAATGACGAAATATTTTTTCTTGGATGAAGGTGCTTTGTTTGCTTATTTCTTTTTGCTTCGTGTTAAATCTAACAAGAGCATGTATATGAAAACATAAACAAAACTAATGAGCAAAAATAAGAGAAATTCGATTCTCAATCCATGAGCTGAACTCTCATTGGAACCTTATATCTCCATAGGAGCAATGAATACATTATTATATAGCCCACATATTTCTAATTTCATTATCCATTATCTTACTAATCTATTGTCCCTAATAATTTGCTGAATGATCACTTACTACATCTATAAATTTGTTGCCCTAATTCTGATAACTCAGAACACAAAATTTGTTGGCTAATTTGTCAGTGATTACATAGCTTTATTTTAAGAATTATCTTCAACACTCCCCCTTAATGCTTAATGAGGTGATTCCAAGCATATTCTTTAAGTATTCAAACTTCCCTTTAGGTAGTGCTTTGGTAAATATATATGCCAGCAGTTCATTTTTTGTACAAAACTTTATTTGAATTTCTCTTTTCGCCACATAGTCTCTTATGAAATGATATTTGATATCAATGTGTTTGGTGCGATTATGAAACATTGGATTTTTAGTTATGGAAATGGTAGACAAGTTATCACAGTAAATAGTTGTGGCATATTTTGGTTCTTGTTTTAGATCTAACAATACTTTCTTCAACCACTTGCTTCACATGTTGTTGTTGGTGCTGCAATATATTGTGCCTCTGTAGAAGGCAATGAAATAGCTGGTTTCTTCTTTGAACACGATAATACTACACCCGATCCAAGGCTGAATACATAACCTGAAGTGCTTTTTCTATCATCAAAAGATCTAGCCCAGTCACTATCTATATAATCAACCAACCCAAAATTACTTGATGAAGTATACAAAATTCCTGAATACATAACCTGAAGTGATTTTTCTATCATCAAAAGATCTAGCCGAGTCACTATCTATATAACCAGTGAACCCAAAATTATTTGATGAAGTATACTATATTCCATAATTTCTTGCTCCATAGACATACCTCAAAATTATTTTTGTTGCTCCAAAATGAATCTTACTTGGACTTTGCATGAATATGGAAATCAAGTCTATTGCATGCATACTATCAAGGCTAGTGGTAGTAAGATACAAAAGAATTCCTACTATACTCCTATAGGACTCCATCTTCTACAGAAAATTTTTCATTTGTATTCATGGGTGTGCTCATGGGTTTACAATTTCCCATTTTCCATTTTTTAAGAAGATTTAAAACATATTTTTCTTGTGAGATCAAAATTCCATCATTCATCCATGTCACTTCTATGCCAAGAAAATAATGGAGCAAAACCAAATCAATCATTTGAAATTCAATCATCATAGTCTCTTTGAACTCTTCCACTAGCAAACTACTTGAAGATGTGTATATCAAGTCATCTACATATAAGAACAAGATTATTATGTCATTACAATTTGACTTGATATATAATGTGTCTTCATTTTCACTCCTATTAAACCCCTTTTTCAAAAAATAAGTGTCAATTCTGTTGTATTATGCTCTTGGAGCTTGTTTAAGCCCATAAAGAGTCTTTTTCAGTTTGTAGACTTTGTGTTCATCTTCTACTTCTTCATATCCTTGGGGCTAGTGAAGATATACATCTTCTTTGAACTCACCATTTAGAAAGACTGATTTAACATCAAATTGATAAACTAGCCATTTATATTGTGTTTCCAATGCCAAAACAGTTCTGATTGTATCAAATCTTCCAACATGAGCATATGTTGCATTGTAGTCAATACCTAGTTGTTGAGCATATCCCTTTGCTACTAACCTTGCTTTGTGCCTTTGTATTAATCCATCAGCTGCATACTTGGTTTTATACAACCATTTCACCCCTATGACTTCTTTTTCAGTAAGAGGGTCCACAAGCTCCCATGTTGCATTCTTTTTAATTGTTGCCATCTCTTCATCCATTGCTTTGCACCAAACTAACTCTTTTACTACATCTTCAAACATCTTAGTTCTTCTTCAATCTAAGACATCAAAGAAAAATTAGTATAACCATAAATTTCATTTTAAGATTTTGTCCTTTTTGGAGGAGGACTTGGACTTGAAACATGACTTGAAGTAGAAGAAGATGATGGAGTGGATGTGGCC